>JAKWJA010000736.1:0-12093 GCA_027704765.1 Solanum habrochaites
ATGCGGCTGAAATGCACGGAGCAATGTTGGGACACACTAGGCATGCCAAAAGATACGCGGACGGCGGGGGATTACCAAACACCCCACACATTCCAAAGTGAGAGAGCAAAATAATCGATGGACCAAATTAAATAGCTACTTCACCTTAGTTACCGAAACTTTAAAAATGATATTTTCTTCGTTTTTAAATTGGTTATCTTAATTTGGATGGATTGCTATTTACAAACAATTATAAATCTATTGATCTTAATTAAAATATATATAAAGTAAATCAAAATCTCTTATCATTATATAATCTTAAATATGTTCGTATTAATATTAATTAGAGCGTAATCAAATTATAGGAGTTCGTTTTTTTTTATACAACTATAAAAAAAAAAAATGACCCAAACAGAACTTTTTGTTTTATAATATTAAATAATACTTATATAATAATAATAATAAGACTAAATTGAATCAATATACCTAAAGTGAGGCAGTAAAATTTAACTATAATATAAGACGGGCGTATTACCTTGCCCCACTATTCCCCCCTGGCTCCCTTTGCCCCGCCCTCCCATTCGGCTTTTTACTTCCATCTTTGTTTTCCTCCCCCCCCTCCCCCTCCTTTTACGTGTCCAGTCCTCTGTGGCCCCTTAAAGGGGTGTCGCATAATGCACGGAGACACCTCACCTAAACTATGGTAGCTATGAGACACGTTACGATTAAAGAATTTATCGGGGAACATAAAACGAAAACTTTGTTAAAAAAGTTTTGTGTGTGTAGTTCACGCGCTGTTGACTTAAAAACATGACAAATACAAATTATGACACTTGACACATGACCCAATCTAGCAATAAAATATAATTTTTTAATTTAAAAAAATTAAAATAGTTTGCCCTTTATTTATTAATCACAAAAATATTACAAAAGAAAATCCCCACCTCACCTAACCCTTTGACTTTCTTCTTCTTTTAATCCAGTCCTCTATCCAGTAATCCACGACCACCATAACAAAAATAAAAAAACCCCTTTCAAATTTAATCTCCTATCATCTTTTATTCTCCATTTGTTTTGAATTTTTGTGAAAATAAATCACGTCAATAATTGTTTTTAAGTTCATAGACCAAGAAAAATTGAAAAGTAATGTTGAATTGTTTAATATCATCTTTATCACTTAATGAGCGTCGTATTTTTGTTCAATCGGAGGATCGAATAGAGATAGACGAATATCGATCAATTTTAAACTCCAATGTTCAATTTTTTTCTTCTTCACATATTAAATTAGCTAATTTTGTACAAAAATGAAAAAACGAAGAAGAATGAAAACAAATGCTAAGAATTTTTAAACCAGTTAGAATGGTGGGGTAAGAAGATAACCACTGATGCTAATAATTTTGAAATCATTAGAATGGTGGGGACGAAAGATAACCATTGGGGGCATGGGTAATGGGGGTTTGTGGTTTTGGGTGGGGTTGATATAAATAGGAAGAAGAAGACCAAATCTTCTTTTTTGTTAATTTAATTTTTTAAAAAAAATTAACTTAAGGGGTATAAATTAAAAAAAAAAGAAAAAATATTAATTTTTACTAAATTAACGCGCTCAAAAGATTGAATTACACGTTTTTTGTCATGTCAGCTTTTGTGTCTAAGTAAGAAATGACTTTTGAACAATACAGTGTTCAATTGGCACAGGATTGTTGAGGTGTCTAAATGAATTATGCGGGACAACTTTGGTGGCTGTGATGACTTAGGCCCTAAAAATATGAGTACAAAGAATTGCACTATTGTAAAGGCCAAGCAATATCGATCTGTCTTTGGTATTGCGCAATCATAATTTATCTGATATGTGTTTGAATTTGATATGATTTTTAAAAAAAAAGTACAGCTTTTATTTTAAATTAAACACGAGATCCATGTGGGACTATAGATTATTTCCTCAAGATATCTAAAGTTTAATTAAATAAAATCATTAGGCATAATACATAATTTGCCCTTAAAACTTGGCTTTAAATATGTTAAGTATGACCTCAAAGCTTTCAAGTGCACAAATAGACCACTATTAACTATCCTATCTTTTTTATAAATCACCAGGGACGCTAATCCTCGCATGGCAAACTCGTGTTATGCACATTTTCTGCACGAGTATGACATATTTACAGGCCCACCACGTTAAAAAAAAAGCAGAAATGACATAATATACCCTTAATGAATTCCTTTATATATATCTTATATTTCCCAAATTAAAATTTAGCTAAAATCTATGTTCTCTTTCCGCCTCTTTCAAATCTAATTTTTTTCGCATCTTTAGAACGATTTGTGCTCATATTATTGTGTAAATGGCTTCTAATTTTTTTTGTCATTGTTGAAAAGAGCTCTAATGAAGATTTCTGTGATCTGGTCAAACAATTAATTTACTTTTTTTTTACTTCTTAATGACGTGTAACTTTTTTTTAATAATGACTGTAAAATTTTATTAGTTGAACAGTTATTGAGTGGCTTCACTAATACACGTGGGCGCGATTGTTTTTCACACTCGTTAGGGTCCAAAAATCGCATGTGTATTTATAAGAAAAAATAGGATATGTTAAAGTCCTTTTGTGGCACTGTGAAGTTTGAGGTCATACTTAAAATTTGAAGCCATTTAAGGACAAATCTCTGTATAATCGTGTCAAATATTTACTTAGTGTGGCGTATTGAGTGGCTCACTAATACACGTGGGCGCGATTGTATTTCACGCTCTTGTCCAAAAATCGCGTGTGTATTTATAAAACAATAATAGATAGTTAAAGTGCCTATTTTGTGCCATCTTGAAAGTTTGAGGTCATACTTAAAATTTGAAGTGCCAAGTTTAAGGGCAAATCTAATTTATTATGCCAAATCATTACTAGATATAGAAAGACATGATATATGAATATGCAATCTAATTTCGCTTCAGTTGATATTTATATTTTTTAATTTTGAATATGTATAACTAAATTTAAATTTTTATAAAATTAAATAAGTAGATGAATACGTCTTATGTGGCATAATACACGCATAATTTCACATATAACACAGATTGTCATGTATAACGTCATGTAGGATGCACGTGCTTATTTAGATTCATTTTAGACCAGTTCAAGTGCTACATTCCCCCCAAAATTGAAACACCAATTACACTCAGTCAAGTTAACAGCACATAGGAACTATTTCTTTAATCTAACTAATTGAAATTTGATCCGATTCCATTTTCTAACACTTTTGTCACATTTCTCAAATTTACGTAAATTAGCTATATCAAATTCAATTCTTTATATAAACTTTGTATATTTTGAAATTATATAAAAAATATTATAAAAATTATAATAATTAAAAACTTATATATATATATAATATATATATCTATATAATATATATATATATATATATATATATGTATATATATATTATATTCACATTTTGCATTGGTAAACTGTTGTCTTATGTGTGTGCTATGACTTTAATGACTTTTTTAGGCATAATACATAAAATATTGGGACATATCTATACTAGCAATTAATAATCTACAAATAATGAGTAGCTAGGTTTTTGATTTATTTTGATCCATAGCAAAGTTTACAAAATTGTCAGGCGCCTCTCTCTCAATAATCGCTCGCCACCTCGCCATTCTCTCGCTCGCTTCACTCTCTTTTTTATACAAATACAAGTGTATACAATTGTTTCTAATTGTATAAATCAGAGAAAATTGGATCAATACATATATTTTTGTTCTCCTCTTCCCCTCTTTCAAATGCTCGCGTGCGTACCCTCGCCTTTCTCACTTTACACACAGAAACGAAATGTATATTGCGTTCTGTTTGTATAACGCGTTAGAAAATTGTATATACACATCAAGTACATATATTTTCGTCCGATACACTGTAATTCTACATAAAATGGTCCCCTGCCCCAATTATTTTGTCTTTCTCAATCTTCTCCGTTTTATCAATTTTTTCAATTGTATCTAATTTCTCTCTTCTCGCGTTTACGCAATTTAAATTCAATTGTATATTCCTTGTCAAATCGCTTTTGTCCTTTCTTTAGTCTCATTTTTCAAATTCAAATTGTATAGTCTTCTATAACACTTATAATAAGACATTCGTTTTATACACTTCGTTCTATACCTTTTCTTTGCCCAGTGTCCTTTCTCTGTCTTGTTTTAAATACACTGCATTTTAACAATTGGGGGGGGCGGGAATTGTATATGGTATACAATTTACATTTTCTATGTTTGCTATGGGCCGCAATTATGCAAACTTTGTTATAGCATATAAATATGAATTTTTTATTTTCTATATGTGAAAGTTGCCCTAAAATATTTCCTTTAACAACTTTGTTTTAGGCATAATACATAAATATTTTTTTAAACTTGGTTTTGAATTACATTTATGTCCTTCAACTTTTGGTGTGCACAAGTAAACACTTAAATTTGCATAAAATTGAACAAATAGACTTACATGTCATACATATCATTCTACATGTCATTTTTTCCCTACATGGTGTCCTACGTGTAGTGTGTCATGTAGGACTCATGTGTTTATTTATTTAAAAGTTAAATAATTAAAATGCTTATTTGTACATTATGAAAATTGAAGGTCAAAGTTAGAATTTGAAATCAAATTTAGGGTCTAATATATGTTGCCCTTTATTTTAAGATGTAATGAGTTCTTTTATGGTTGGACCCCTTCTGTTATTGCGGTGTCATATTTATATCATTATCCGTCAACACATAAAAATGTAAGGTAATAAAACTCTCATGAAGTTCAACTTTTTTTTGTAAAAAAAGAAGATATATATATATATCATCATATATAATTATATCATCTATATCTCTCATATATATATATCTCATATATCTATAATGAAGTTATTGCACAAATCAACGATACAATACCAAATTGATCTCCAAACTACATTTAATTTATCATATATTATTAACAATATCCACAAAAAAATTGTCAAAGTTAATTATGTTTTTATCCCTAACTATAAATTAAAATGTATAATTATTTAACTATTTATATTTAAGTATGTCAAAGGTATCAGTTTAATTGAAATGTTGATGACCTTTACACTTCCTATGTTAATTACCTTATTAAATATCTAACTAATAATATCTATTCTCCTATAGATCTATATGTATACAAATAGTACTAAATAAATAACTAAATAAATAATCCTCTCCTCGAGTCCATTCAATATTTATTTATTGATTATTATTTTTTTGAGTTTAAATATCTAAAATAGTTTAGTTATCTTTAATTTCTCTATCTATAATTAACTATGCTTAAATTAATTTATTCCATTGACTAGGAGAAAAATAACCCTCCCTCTCCCATGGGATATGATTATTTCATTAATTCTTCTTATACAAAGTGTATTCAACTTTTCATCTTCTTTTTTAATTTATTTATATTGATTTATTAGGTATGATATTTAATAGTCTTTCTCTCTCAAATCAATTGTAGAGATAAATTATTGTCACTTTCATAATTCCTATAAATCTCTAATTATTGAGAATATTTTTTGTTCACAATTGCTTTCCTTTGATGAGATTATTTCGGCAATTTTCGTACGATTTAATTTTATTTGTTTTTTGTTTGAAAATAATAATATGATATAACATTTTGAGTAATGAATATTTTGTATCTACTTTCATGATAATCGACTATTTTTCCAACTGGTTTATATTTTAATACATTCTTGATTTATTGGGGGGGAATTTTATATTTGTATATTGTATTTGCCATCTTTCGTAAATTGTTTTATTTTGTGTTAATTTCCTATGTCTAATTTATCTTTTATTTAAATTTTAAATTTAAATTTCTCAATTATATTGAATGAATGAATTTCATTATGGTAGAATATCATTTTTTTCTAAGATAATTCATTTGTTCTATTCATATTGTACATCTTACGAATTATTCTAATACTACAATTATTCTACTCTTTTATTACATGAGAATTTTTAAAGACACGTACAAAAAATTGATGGAGTAACTCTTCTTCCTTTTGATATTTTAGTAGCTTAGTTAATGAAATGTTAATTACGCATGATTCTATTGATATCTTTTTGTTTGACAATTATGTTTACTTCTCTTGTTAACTTATTTTTTATTTAGATTTTTGTTTCTAAATTGATACAGCATTTTTTAAAGAATGAAATACTTTTCCGATTGATGTGTCGTTCAAATAGTTTACTTCATCTATGTGATATCATATTGGCGGATTTTCAAATATTGGTATCAACTTTCCTATTAATTATGAAATTTTGGGAGAATACATCGTTAAAAGATTTATGATTTCATATTCTCTATTTGTTCATTTTTGTCCCTGTTCATTAACTATTATTTCTGTAGAATGTTCTTTTATATCTTTTATAATACAATGGTAAAATTTCATGTTACAAATACCTCGGGGTAAATAGCACTAACGTAAAGTTTTAGACACTACTGAACTACACCATTATCGATATAGCTTTGTTTGTTATCTTTTATTTATGTTTTTATTCTATTTTAGGTAACTTACCTTCTACTAATTAAACCTAACAAGAAAAATCTAAGGGTAAAGAATTAAAAAAATTTGTTAAGAAAAGTCCCTAATTCAGGATCTTATATATTTCTTTTATTTCCAAGATTTCTCTAAAAAGAGTTTTCGAGGCTATATGTGTATTTTTTTTTTTAAAAAAAATTGTATATTTTCTTAAAGCAAGATCATTGATTGCATTTTGCATAGAAAATGCCTGTCATAAGCATTTATTTATTTGTATTACTTAAGTATATATTATAAGATTGTATTAACAAGTGTTAGAATTTTATAATCTTTAATTTATTTGAAAATTGAACCTCTCAAATTCTTGTTTTAAAAGATCATGAAACTACTCATTATTTTCATACCGCGTGAAGTATGGCCATGTTTTAGTACGCTAATATAAATATAGATAATATAATAAATAACAACAAACAAAAAATTTACAGGGATTATCATCTTTTCTTCTTCTCATAACATTTTTTCGTAACTCCTCTTTAAACAACGTATTTATGTTGAGTTAATTTATTCTTTATGATAAGAAGAAAATTTATAATTTAAAAGGTGGCAAATTTGGCAAATTAGAGAAACACATATTTGTTTATTGCTTTAAATATCATATCATTACTCATACTAATTATAATATTCCAATTTTTATACTCGTGTTAACTCTCATCTCTTCATATTTATAATCCTAAATAATCTAATCTAAAATGTTAAGATATCTTTCGGTATTTCTTCATTTCTTCTATATAAATTCAGTCTTTTTCATTTTAGATATCCCTAACAAGGTTATCATTTTTATTCATAGTTAAAGTAGACGAAGAAGACTCTTGATTTGTGATTGAAATTGAGAACGAGTTTGATAAGAATTCGGATAACTTTATGTCTAATATTGTATTATTTTTCCGTCTATAGTATTATCGATCAACGTCGTATGAAGCATGTATACATTATTTTTTTTTTCCCTATTAGTCTTCTTAATTTAGTTTTCTATGAATGCTTTCTTATCGTAAGTCTAAATACTTATTTGAACTCAAATTAGCCATTGTTTGACTTTATTGAAATTTGCTAACTATCAACCAAAATTCAAAAAGTTAATAGTAGGTGCTTAAAAGATTTAGTTGAAACAAAAGTCAAAATATGGCCCTTTATTTGGTGTTTTTTTTGTTATATTATTAAAGATTTATTTATGATTTTGTATTATATTAATTCTTACATGTTGTTTTTCACATTAGTTTTTTTCATCAGCATTTTAGGTCGTTCTAACATGTCTGTAAAATTCAAATGAAACAAAGGCAAAACCCGTGTTTCATAACTAGGTACATATAATATCCCCCCCCCATTAACCAACCACCTAACCCCAATATCATTGAGGGTTACCTAAAGTGATAATAATATATTTTTTTATTTTTGAATTAAAAATTTAAATTTGAGTCCAAGAATGGATTCATTTTCATAGGGAATGGTTTAAACCTTTTTTTTGTTTTAAAAGTGAAGGATTTCTAAATGTCAAATTAACTTAATCTCCTGCCTCAGACATATATGGAATATCGAATGAGGAAAAAAGGCTAATGGCATTTACCTTCTTTAACTTTTGACTTTAGCTAATCTATGCTCTTACTATGGGTTGTACACAAGTATACACTTTAAATTTGTAGAAAATTGAACAATAGACACAATGCCACGTAACTCAACTTGAGAAGTTGATTAACACAATGTATCAACTTAAAACTTCTCCTTCAGAATGACAATTTATGATGTTGCCAACATTTCAATTGGCGATCATCTCTACACAATAACACCCTTTCTTAACATATGTCCTCTCACGCACTCAATATAAAACAACTGAACGATTTCGAAAATAAAATCAAACCTGCAATCAACAATTGAAAAATCGATCCACATCGTTGAAGATTCAATGCTTCACAACTATATAGTTTCAAGAAGCTTTTTCATATCCCTCTGCGGAAAAAATTGATAAAGCCATAAGTACATGATGTTACACACAAAGTTACAGGAAATTTACGTAGAGTATTTCAGTTTTCAAGCAGTTGATTACCTCGATAGTCAGAGGAGACGTGGTTGGATAATAACGATCAACAACTTGACCGTTCTTATCAACCAAGAACTTAGCGAAATTCCACTGAATATCATCCCCAAATATTCCCCATTTGCCTGATTTCAAGAATTTATAAGAAAAGGAGAGGGGGATGCCTTTTCCCGCCGTTCACTTCAATCTAATCTAATTCAAGAAAAGATACTTTAGTGTTAGTACACATCATGAATTCCACAACCATGAATTTGTCCCCAGAAAGACCGGTTAATTATTGAATGTAATGGTAGATCCCGTTTCACAAAATACAACTCGAATGTTTATAAAGCTGACAGAGGGATAACGAAAATGATGGATAAAAGGAAATTCTGTATTTCTCAACATATTCTAATTCATATCCCTAACTCTATTCTACCTACACATTGAACATTGTTTTAGAAACATCTTCATGTAATATAACGCAGGAGAGAAGCATACGTTTAAAGACGAGGACACACTACTCTAAGCAAATAACCAAGTTTAGTAGCTAAATAATGACATCTATCAGGCTTATGTTCTTTCAATTCCTTGTGTTCCAAAGGATAGGAAATTCTGACTTAAAACGGTACAAAACTACGTTTAAAATCTGATCGCTTGGTCCCGGTCTCTTCCCCTCACCAAATTGATTGGCAAGGAAATTCCAATAGTTTCCAGGCCTATGTTTGAATAAGAAAAGAACTAAACTTTCAAAATGCGAATGGAAACCATCAACAGAGAAGGCAATTTTAGCGATACCCAAACCATAATGAGTTAAGCTTTAACCGAAGATGTCAAATGGTCCATTCTTTGCACTAAACTTTTTCTTCTTCTCTTATCCGGAGGAATGAAACCAGGAATGGTCACTTAACTAAAGACACATACCTTGATCTTTGTACTTCTCATATAATTGGTTGAGTTCCGTGTAGTTTGAGTTAGTCATCCCGCTGTAGACAACCAAACAGATAATGGTTAAAATGTTCAACTAGGACAAATATCACTTGAACGACAGAATGTGCAAAATGTATAAGCAGACGACAACAAGGTTTTAAAGTCGTGATTATTTTCTGGACAGAGGTTGTTCCGTTCCCTGGACTTCAACTGGTATCAGAGATATTATAAAACGTAACAGATTCATGAATACAACTACAAATATGACGGCAGAAATTAAATGAGTCTACCATTTGGAAGCAACATTCACGATAAGTAGTACTTTTCCTTTGTAGATACTAAGGTCTACATCATTTCCTGTCGCGTCCTGCGAGCAAAGGAGAGAGTATACTGAGAAAATTAAATGGGAAAAGTACCAAGTTACTTCAAACTTTGAATTGCTCACTCTGTTTCAATTTTGTTTGGCTTACTTTCCTTTTTAGTCCATTTTCATTCAAGAATCTTCTTTATCCTCAACTTTATGTCATCATCCAAAACCCAGACAAACAAACTGAAGTGAAAGGAGTATGAGTTATCTCGATGTTTATAAGGCCAAGGTCAGAGGGGCGAGTTAAGCATAGGGAAGAGCCACGGAGAGACGGTTAAGATAGTAAATCATATTTACATAAAGATTGAGCCTTATAAAGGAACGTCTACTGGTTTCAACCGACAACAACAACAACATATCCAGTGTAATTCCACAAGTGGGGTCTGAAAAGGATAAGATGTACTCGGACCTTACCCCTATCTATGTAGGGTAGAAAGGTTACATCCAATACACCCTCAGCTCAAAATATAATTTTTCGAAGCAGCGTTGCAAGATCTAGTGGTTTCAACCATAATGTTTAATTACCATACATGAAATTTTCACCTCAAAAGGCTCAAGTTCAGTTCTTCCAAATTCAATGTGTCATTATCCCATCATGTAGACTCCTTAAATCCACCAAGAAGCATGGTTCTACTTAGAGTAAAAAGTTAAAAGTGTGCCATAATAATCAATAAAGTGAGTTAAATCAATTAAAGACCAACATTTAGTCTACAATTTAAAGTTTTAAACCAAACCCAAACACACTGTGGGATTCTTTCTTTGTGCTAGATTATCTGTCTATCTTCAAAAATTTTTAAATCTCAATACCAGCTAAGCCCAGCTTTTGGTATTTTTTAATTTTTTTTCAAACATAATTGAAGCACAACCTCCTTCCCAAAAATGACACTAATCATTCAACAAAAAGAAACAAATTAAATTTTTCAAGTTTTCACCAACTTCAAAATCTATAACGAACGGGAGCTTAAATATTAAGGTAAACGCGTATAAAATTTGAGTTTTATATTTAACCACCTTAAGTACAAAGTCATAGACAGATTGTGGCTTTCTTCTCAGGTCCGCCGGCCATTGTCGTTTGCTCAAATTTGGGCTCCGAAATTCCAAATCAAAACAAAAAATACCCGACCCGACTACCTATTTTAATATTCTTTATGAGAAAAATTATACAGGGTTAAACTAATTCTTATTTTAAAAATGAAAAACACTACATGGTTCATGCTTATGCTAGTATTTGAGGAATATTCTATAAAAAAATTAAAGTTTCCACTAATTTTTATAATTAGCATAAATTTGACCTAGTTTGCAACTAATTACCCTTTAGATGTTCATTGCCATTCTAAAAGAGATGTAGTATTGTTGAATATAGTGTATTAATTATGTTTATATTATTTATGCTGAGATTATTTTTTATATAATTTTTTGTTTGAACTTTGATATATCAAAAATATCATGTATTGACATAATTTTTTCTAAGAAATATTTACTTATAAAAATATACTCCACAAATATGATGAAGAATATTTAAAAAAAAATATATATATATATAAAAATGGAACATATATAAAGCAATAGTTGCATTAAATCCTTTCCATTATTAACTCAATTTATATACTTTAATATCAAATATAGTGATATCATTCATATACATTAGTTATATATAGATTTAAAAAGTATATTATATACTGTACTAATACTATATAAACCAATATAGGGGTAGTGAGGGTTGATTTGGTTTCTGAGATAGCTCGCAGGCCGAACCGGGGACTTATATAGAATGGAAAGGTACCTTCTTCCGTCCGAATTGTTTGCATATTTTGATCATCTTCATTTGAATATTTAAAAAAAATTGGAAGGCGTAGGTGTGGTTAAATTTTATAAAAAGTACTAATTTACATTTTTTTTATATTAATATATTAAAAATAGCGCGTCTTACAATGTGATCAAGGAGGGTTTTTATATTCATGAGGCGTGGGGGACTCTAGGGAATGAAAAGACTTAACAAACAATACGAACGAGAGAGTATGATAAATTGCTAAAAAATACATATAAATATTTATCATATATTTATGCTGTTCGACCCCACCAAGTAATAATGAAGCAACTAAGAATTTTAAATGCTTTTTACTTACTTTATGTTTGGGTATATTGAATTAGATGGGTATTTGGACCACCCCAGAATTGATTTAGAAATATTAAAGGTATACCCCGCGCGTTTTATTTCCGAAACTAATTGGTGTCC
>JAKWJA010000737.1:0-52278 GCA_027704765.1 Solanum habrochaites
TCTTAACCCAAACCGAAACCTACACCCTAATTGTACACCTAAAAAAAAAAACCCTAAACCTAAGAAAGCCTTGATCCTATAATTCCTAAAAATGATCCCTTAAACAATTAAAAATCCTACAAAGACATACTAATCTAAACCATAAATCCTAAAATGTCCATAAATATCTAAGTTGTAAAAACACAAAAAAAAATAATATTAAAAAAACCCTTCAACAACTAAACCTAAGAAAACCACTAATAACCAAAAGCCGATAAACTCTAAAAATCGTATAAAAATGCTAACCCTATACACAAAAAAAAACCTCGTAACATAATCCAACATATAAATCATAAAAATCTCTAATTAAGATACACAAAGCATTAAAAATACCTTAATACTATGCCCTACAAATACTAACAAATCATCCATAAACCCAACCGTAACCTGAATCCTAAATCAAATAACCCAAATAACCTAAAATGCATTTCATTCTCTTTTAAAACCCTAAGTTGTAACCTAAAAAAGTAAAATCATAAAACCTAACTTAAAGATACAAAATCCTACGCGCTAATCCGGTGACCTAAAAAACCCTAATAAATACTTAACCACAAAAACTCTAAAAAACCCAAAATACCCAAATGTAAAAAATTCTGAATTCTAAAACAAATAAATCCTTGAATTTTATATTCTAAACCCTAAAAATGCAAAATAATCTAAGAGCTAAACACTAACAAACCTTAAAAAAAAACCAAATCAATAAACCCTAAGAACCTAGGTAAAACGATTAACCAAAAACCTTAATTCTATAAACCAGACAAAATCTTAACCTAAAAGACCCAAACCCTAATGCCTTAAAACCTAGATAAAACATTTAAACTAAAATCTTAAAAAACATAAAAATACACGAAGCCCTAAGTCATAAATCCTAAATCCAAAACCCAAGAAATCTTATATCTTAACCTGTATGAAACCTAATCCTATACCCTAAAACTCTCTTAGAAATCTCGA
This sequence comes from Solanum habrochaites, assembly GCA_027704765.1. Taxonomy (NCBI): domain Eukaryota; kingdom Viridiplantae; phylum Streptophyta; class Magnoliopsida; order Solanales; family Solanaceae; genus Solanum; species Solanum habrochaites. The sequence goes on from JAKWJA010000737.1 coordinate 991, forward strand.
AATCCTATGTCTAAAACATTACGAAACCTTAAACCTTCAACATTATGAAACCCTAAATCCTATAAACCCTACAATAATCCCTATAACCTTTCAAAACTTGTGCAAAACCTAAGCTCTAAACAATAAATCCTAAATAACCATAATATGTAAAACGAAAAAAGGCAAAAAAAACATTATACCCTTGTTCCTAAACCCTAAAAAACATTGAAACGCTTAACCTTACAAAATCCCTAAACCCCAAAAAACTCAAAAAAACCCTATGACTAAAAAACTAAACTTAAAAAGTCCAAAAAACGCTAACATATTAAATAAAAAAACGTCACCAAGACCTAAATCTAAAGAACCCTAATTCTAACCTCAAGAAGCCTAATTCTATGCGTGACCTAAACTACCCTAATCCATTTAAACCATCGCAGCCGTCAACTCTAAAGCCAGCCAACATTCTAAACCATAAGAAACACAAAATCATGGAAACCTAAAATGAACTCTTATAACCATTTCAAACACTTACAAAACCCTAAGATTGAAACCCTATACCCTAAAAATCCATAAACCATATTTGCAAAACACACTCAAAATTCTACGCCATAACCTAAGAAACACTTAACCATTAAAAACATTAGAAAACACAAAAACAATTTAACATAAAACCATAAAAACCTCTAAAATCTGAACCCTCGCAAAACAAATTCATGTTAACCAAAACCCTATAAACCACCCAAAAATCCCTAAGACATAAAACCTAAAATATCTTAACCACCAAATCCCAATCCCTAAACCCTAACAATCTAAATAAGACACTTTGCCTGAACCCTAAAACATATGAAAAAATAAAAAAAAAACATCACCCTTCAATCCTAAACCTATAGAACCATAAAAAATATTAACCGAAGAAACCCTAAGCCCTAAAGCCTTAAACGTAAGCCCTATAGCCTAAACCCCAAGTTAATATCCAATATACTTAACCCTAAACCTTAAGAAATCCTAAAATAATTCCTAAATCCGTTTCATACTCCTACAAAATCGTAATCTTAAAACCTTAAAACCTAAAAATTCATAAGCCCTAAAATTCTCTTAGAAACATTTAACCATAAAAAAACTCTTAAAAAACAAGATACCTTAATGAAAAAACTTCAAAATTCTGTAACCTAAAAATCCCTAAATTGTATATTCTAAGCCCTAAACACACAAAAAAACTCTAAGACCTAAACACTAAATGTAGAACCCTAAAAATACTTTTGAAAACCCAAAGAAAAACCCTAAGAACCTAGATAAAACCATTAAGGAAAAATCGTAAACTTATAAAAGCATAAAAAATCTCAACCCAAAACACCCAATGTCCTAAATCCTTAAAACATAGATAAAACCATGAACCTAAAATATGAAACATTAAAATACACTAAGCCCTAAATCATAAACCCTAACCTAAAGCCATAAATACTAAATATAAACCCAAAGAAATCCTACACCCTCAACCTTAAGAAACCCTCAATTCTATACTCGAAATCCTGTCATAAAACTCAATCCTATACAAAAAAACCCTAAGAATTCCTAAACCTTGAAACTTATAAAATTTTAAATCCTATAAATGTTAAAATAAACTCCAAAACCATTCATAACCCCTCATCCTAAGCTCCTAAATCTTAACCTAACCTAAAATTTTTAATCCTCACCCAAAGAAAACCCAAAAACTCTATATACCCTTATGTGAACGTCCCGCCCTCCATCCAGGCTGAACGTCACCCAATTGGGCTTCCAGCAGCCGGCGCAGCAAGGCGCAGGGGGAGCAGAACGCCAGCCCATTCAGCATCCAAGGTGAGTCATCAGCATTGAAAAGCAGCAGTTACAACAGTTTCAATCTGTTCCGGCAGTTAAAGCCGTTACAAGCTGTTACAAGTGTTTAGTGGGGGGGCGCTGTTACACGGAGTTTCAATCCTTTGGGAGGCTTTTGCAAGCATATGGGGCAGACTAGTAGCATCTAGGTGTCCTTTTTGGAAGACTAGAAGCTTGTCCTTGTAGGCATGTCTTAGTAAACTTGTATCGTTTACTTTTACTAAGCTCTTATGCTTAGAGTAGTAAATAGTAGCTCATTCCTTACTTGTAAAGGCATCCTAATTTTCAGCTGTGTAATAGAATTTCTTCTTCCAAAGTTCTGTCCTACTTCATTTTTTCTTAGATCAGCTATCCGATAGTTGAGGCTTACTTGGTTGCAGAATTGTGAGTAAACCGTCAAGTTGCCGCACGGAACATTGTCAGATTTTTGAAAAAGCCGTGACCGTTGGTATCAAGGCAGGTTCAAATCGTAAGAGAATGCCGAACAAGGAGACGGAAGCGGTCGCTAGCCACACCCCAACGTACGTGCTGAGGGAGGAAAGAAGAACAACGAATGGAAGAACAATCATCATGGTACTGAAAGCCCAATCTTCCCGATCCCTCCCCTAGGCGATCCTCACCTAGGCGATCTTCCACAGTCGATGCCTTCCCCAACTTCATATCGTCCATCAAGAGATCTGCCACCTAGTGACCCTACACCAAGCGGAGGCAGACATCCTTCCACCCAATCTGTTCGACTAATTGACGACGTCGATGGAGGCCTTAGACATTTCTGTCGTACATGATTGTTGCCAGCGTTGAATAGCGAGGCAGGCTGTGGAGTCTTGGGCCAACAGCGCTTGGAATGGGTTGGAGACGAGTCCAAAGACCTTGAGGAACCTCCGTGAGGAAGCAACCCCATCCGAAGGCAGTTGAGGTTACGCAAGCGACAAGTTTAGCAATGAAGGACCATTACTTCCTTGAGTTCAGGTTTCTTGGCACGCCCTTTTGGACGATTGAGACGCTGAAGAAACAAGGTTGAAGCTCGCGAAGAGGAGAGGGAGGTTTTGGCATCCCCGTCACTATTGCCAGGAAAGGGAGCCCAGAGTGGAAGTTCCCAAGGCCACCTGAACATTCAAGGGTGTCTCGACACCCTCGAGAGTAGGAAATTTCCTATGGCACTTGGAAAATTATTCAGGTGTAACGGGTCAGGAGCGATGCAAACAAGATCACCACTGCTTCCGTGTTGTATCTTTCCGACGTAGCCATGTTAGGTGGAATCGCAAGATGGCCGAGATCAGAGAGGCACACGCACCATCAACACATGGGAACGTTTCTTGAGGACATTCACCAAAGCTTTCTTTTTCCCCAACAATTCCTTGTTTATGAGATGAAGCGAAACTCCGGGAGTTATTGAAGCAGACTTGAAGCATTCGGGCATAGGTTGAAGGAGTTCACAATTTTTGACCCTCCAAATTCCCCAACTCACGAAGACGACATGCTGTTTCACCTCAGGAACGGGCCAGTGCAAGAATGGGCGAGGTATCGAGTTGGAGCGCGTGGGCGTCAGGTAAAACCATGTGAGGCCATCAACTCAGCCGAAACCTTGACCAGATTTCAAACATGATCGTTTTGGCAAGGCGAAGGCAAGGAGGCAAGGGCAGTCAGGCTAAGGGAGGGGGAGATCGAGGACTATCGTAGCCGATGCAGAACAGTCGGCACAAAACCACCAGCAGCGTGACACGGTCCAAGCCAGATGGTGACGGTTTGAACGCCAGAAAAAATATTCGGAGAATCGGACGCAGTCCATCAGAGAGAACTGGTGCTCTATTTGTGGCGGAGCACCACATGGGTTACGCCAGGTGCCCAGAGTTTGAAGAGCCTTGGTGCCATGTCCTGGAACGGAAGGACAATGAGGCACAAAGACGGCGAAACCCAAACCGCAGACACCACATCCAGTGGCATGGTTGGAATCTGCGGAGCCATTGCCACGCCAGGCCGACAACCCATGTGATTTCATTATAACGCAGTAGTGGATCTCCCATCACTGGGCCAACATTTCGGGCAATGGTAGACTCCCGGCCGTGGCTGAGGCCAACATTATGAACAAATCGGCGGCAGAGAATTGGTACTGGAATTGTTCCAAGCCCCCCTCTCTCAAGACGGTCAATGCCCCACCAACTCCCGTATGTGGTAATTTCTCCTGGGTCCGCATCCACTTGAGGACGGTGGAAAGGTAAGACAAATTTTTTAACTCGTGGCTCTTTAGACATATCCGATATTATTCTTGGGCAGGAATTCTTTCAAGGTGCCACACTATGATTGATCCGCTACCTCAACACTCATGGTAGGAAGGGGAAGGGTCTTGTATGGTCCTCTTGTTAGGTACGCAAAGAACGACCGGATTGCCCAATTGTCGTGCCCTGCAGATTTGTGAAGAGCTTAGAAAGGACAAGCCATCCTCTTAGCCACCATCGCAAGTTCGGGTGAAGACATGGTGCTATGGAGCCACTCTGCCGCCTTTATTGAGTCCTGTTTGCAGGAAACAGCGATGTGATTCCGGAGGAGCTCCGAAAACTCCTACCTCCAGGCGTTGTTAGAACGCAGATGCTATCGATTGGAGGCAGGACCAAGCCCCCTGCGCTTGCACCTTATCGCATGGCTTCGCCCCTGAGTTTAGAGACGACTGAGGAACGCAGTTAAAAGAGCTCCTCGAAGCAGGTCCATTCGTCCGTCCAAGGTCACCTTATTGAGCGCCACGGTGCTGTTTTCAAAGAAGAAGATGGGTCGATGCGTTTATTGGATTGATTATACCTGGCGCTTAACAAGATCACAATTCGGAACCATGTATCCAATCCCGCTAACGCAGATTTGTTTGATCTTCTTGGAGAGCCAAGTACTTTACCAAAATGGAATCCTCCGGAAAGGCTACTACAGTGCGCATTGTAGAGGGGGAGAGCCCACGACAGCATGCGTGACAGGTATGGAGCATGTCGAATAGGTTGGTGAGCCCTCGGCTTAACCAACGCACCTGCCACATTTTGCAACCTATGAACGAGATTTTACATCCTACTTGGACCAGTTCTAGTAAGTGTACTTTATGACATAGTCGTCTATAGTAGCCCGTTGGCAGGAACATGTTGACACTGAAGAATGTCTTAGGTCTTGCGGGAGAATCAGCTTTAATGTCAAGCGGGAGAAAGTGCGAGTTCGCCCAACCAAGTATACATTTCTTGGGCCCTGTGATCAGCCAATTGAGCTTCGAATGACGAGCAAAGGTAAAAGGCCATCCAAGATTGGGAGCGCTACTAAAGTGACCGGCTAGGGGGGGCGTTCCTTTTCTTTGGACTTGCTATTATATCGCCGGATTGTCATTAGCGGGTACTCTGCTATTGCTGCCCCACTGACCGAGTTGCTTAAGTAGAACATGCCTTGTTGTTGAGCGAGGAGCCTGAGCATTTTGAGGTCTTAAGGCTGCAATTACCGAGGCCAGTCCCTTGCAGGCCTGCCTGATTTCACGCAATACCTTGAATCCATACGGATGCGTCTGATTTTGCATTGGGGAGTCTTGATGCCATGAAAGCACCCATAGTAGCATTTGAAAGCCGGAAGTAAATGAAGCTGACGACGGTACACTTTGCAGGAGAAGGAGATAAAACCGCCATTGTGCTGTCTACGCACATGGAGACATTATTTGCTAGGCTCCAAATTTTTGTAGTAAACTGACAATGTTGTCCTACTATTTTCAAGTCGCAAGAAGATCACACCAAAGCAAGCTCGTTGGCAGGATTTCTTAGCATAGTTGACTACAACTTGGAGTATAAACCAGGAAAGGCAATGTGGTAGCCGATGCATTGAGCAGAAAGACTGATTTAGCGGCCATCTCCTCAGTCCTTAGTGAGTTCCAAGGCGCATCAAAGATGGATGTACGCGATCCGAAGCCAAGAAGATTCTGCCGCTGGCTGTCTCAATGCAGATCCAAACGGTTTTTGGGGTAGAAAGACGATTCTGCTTTACCACACACGCCGGAGATTATGTACCAAAGTTCTGATTCATCATGCGGCGTATTATTAGGAAAGCCACGACACTCCGTGGGCCTGGACCTCCTGGACAGAAAGAACGAGGGCATTAGTGGCGGCCACTATTTCTGGCCACGAATGGCGGGAAGAAAAGATCGAGCAGTAACGTGCATGACTTGTCTTGTGTGGCCCGCAAGACAAGGTGAGCAAAGGCAACCAGGATTGCTGTTGGCGCCATTACCCATAGCTGATCGCCATGGTAAGTATATCATGGATTTCATCACTTCTTTGCCGAAGTCACACGGGTTTTGGCATATTATGGTCCGTAGTGGATAGATTTTCCAGTACGCTACTTTATGCCTGCCACAGCCGATTGTACTGCTAAGGAAGGTGCACAATTGTTCTTTAAAGTGGTTTGTGAAGTATGGGTGCTGCCGAGGTTCATCATCAGCGATCAGGATCCGCGTTTTACAGGGAATCTTGGGTGACTCCTTTGAGATCTTGTTCTCAACTTCCTTCTCCACCAGTTTTCCACCCTCAAACTGATGGCCCAAACCTGAACGCGTCAACGCTTGTTGTAATGCCTATCTTAGGCCTATGTTTAGTGCTCATCAGAAAGATTGGGGGCTAGCTCCTAGACATGGCGCAGTTTTTCGTACAACTTGCAGAGGAGTGAATTCCACGGGGCCACACTCGTTCGATGTTAGCAACGGCCAGCAGAACCGCAAAACTCCCCCATCATTGCCAACTTTATTTGCTGGAAGAGTTTGGGTGCTTACAACCTTGCCAAGGGTTGGGAAGAAGCAACTCGACTTGCCAATCTATTTGAGCAGGCGGCAAGCAGGAGAATAAGTTCGCCGACCGCAAAGCGTCGTCCCACCAACTAATAAAGAAGTGATATGGTGTTTGTAAAGTTTACTCCGAGAGCAGTTTAAGAGAAGGCGCTTAGAGGTATGCATCACAACTTGGTACGGAAATATGAGGGTCCCGTTTAAGATTGTTGCCAAGGTGGGTAAAATTTCTTACAGGTTGGAGTGTACCCTCCACACTTCACAGATCCACCCGTTCTTCATGGCAAGAAATCCTTAAGCCTTATCATGAGGACAAGGACGATCCCAGAGCCGGAACAAGTCACAACGGCCCAACTCACAATTACTGCTCTCGCAGATCGTGAATTGAAGCTATCATAGATTAACAGCCAAGCGGAAACGAGGGCACAACAGGCCAATGCCATGTTCTCGTACATTGGAAGGGACAACTCCGTAGGAGCCACTTGGTAAAGGTACGAAGACTTGTGGGCAGTTTCAAAGGCGAAATTCAGGAGTTCTTCTTGCAGCAAGCTCGCGGTCTCGCATCATGGGGTGGGGGAGATTTGTGACGTCCCGCCATCCATACAGGCTTAACGTCACCCATTGGGCTGCCGCACATGCGGCAAGCAAGGCGCAGGGAGCGAACGCCCAAGCCAGTCAGCAGCCAAGGGGGAGTCGCAGCATTGAAGAGGCAGCATTACAACAGTTTTCAGCTGTTACGGCAGTTACAAAACAAACAAAGCCGTTACAGCTGTACAAGTGTTAGTGGGGGCGACGGTTACAGGAGTTTTCAAGCCTTTGGGAGGCTTGTTGCAGCATATGGGGCAACTAGGAGCATCTAGGAGTCCTTTTTGGAAGACTTAGAAGCTTGTCCTTGTAGGCATAGTCTTAGGAAATTGGTATAGTTTACTTTACTATCTCGTAGCCTTAGGTAGTATAAAAGTAAGCTCATTCTTCTTGTAAGCGTCCATAATTTTTCCAAGTAATCGAAGTTTCCTTCCTTTTTTTTCCAAAGTTCTTTCTACTTCTTATGTTCTTATCGATCCGATAGTAGTCTTACTTGAGTTTGCAGAATTGTGAGTAAACCGTCAAGTGCCGCACGGAACATTGTCAAGATTGAAAAAGTCCGTGACACTTATCCCTAAACCCTTAAAAAACTATGAAGCACCTAACCTTAAAAAATCTCTAAACCCAAAAAACTCTAAGCTCTTAACCTTATAAATCCCTAAATCATATATTTTAAGCCCTAAAAAGACAAAATAAAACCCTAATAGTTAAACCTTTTACTTAAAGTCCTAAAAACATTAACCTTAATACCCAATGTTCAGAAGCCTTAAAACAAAGACAAAACTCATCATTTGATACGCTAAACTAAATATAACCATCAGCCCTAAGCCCAAAGCCCTAACCTAAAACCCTAAATCTAAAATCCAAAACCTAAAGAAACCTAAAACCCTAAACCTTCAGAAACTCTAAATGCTATAAGGCATGTATAAATCCTAAAAACCATTTAAAACCCCTACAATACTATAACATTCAAACTCTAATCCTATAAAAATGTAAACCCTAAACCTAAAAAAACACAAAAAAATCCAAAGAAACACTTAGCCCTAAATTATATAACCATCAACCCTAAGCCCAAATCCCTAACCTAAAACCCTAAATATAAAATCCAAAACCCTAAACCTTAAGAAACCCTAAATCCTATAAGGCTTAATATAAATCCTAAAAACCATTTAAAACCCCTACAGTACTCTAACATTAAAACTCTATTACTAAAATTTTTTAACCCTAAACCTAAAAAACACAAACAAATCCTAAAAATAGTCAACCTTAAAAAAAGCTCAAACACCTAAAATTCCATAAAAGTAAAAGCACTAACCTCAAAACCCTATGAAGACATATATCATCTATGGGAAACCTTAACAAAGAAAAATAAAACTAAGTCCTGGACCTTAAACCTATAAAATCATAAAAACAGTAACTTTATAAATACAAAACCCTTAACCCTAAAAATCTTAAACCAATAACCTATATCTAAAAACACCCTAAATGAAAACCCTAAAACATAAATACCCTAATCTCTAAACATTAAGAAACCCTAAATTCTATCAAAATTAAAATAAATCCTAAATTCATTATGAACCCATCGAGAACCCTCAGTTCTAGACCGAACATCCTAAATCCTTACAAATCTTGTATAAATGTAAATTCAACCCTTATAACCATTTAAAACACATAAAAAGTACTAATCTTGAAACCCCAAATCCGAAAAATACATAAACCCTATTTCTAATAAAAACAAAAATAGTAAGCCCTCAACCCTAAGAAACACATACTTAACCATTGAAATTCTTATTGAACCCAAAAAAAAAACTAAACATAAAAACCTCTAAAATCTAAACCCTATAAAGCATAAATCATATTTGATAAACCCAAAAACACACAAAAAGGAACCTAAGCCCTAAACTCTAAAACTATACAAAAATTAGAAATCTTAAACTAAAAAACCCCAATGACCTAAACCTTTAAAACATAGATAAAAAAACATTAAAAAATTCCTAAACCGGAAAAAATCTTAATCCCTAAACCCTAAACACTAATTTAAAACTATTAATTCTTACCTTAAAAAATCCCTAAGTCCTAAACTATAACTCCCAATCCAAAACCCTATATAACAAAACGTAAATCCCTAGGAATCCTAAACCCTATACGTTAAGAAACCCTAAATACTATTAACCCTAACATAAACCCAAAAACAAATTTGTAAACCTAAAAAACCCTAAGCTCTAAACACTAAATCCTAAAAATTTGTAAACAATAGGCATAAAAAATACTAAAATAAATTCTAAACCTTCAAAAACCATAAGAAAAATTAACCATTAAAAAATCAAAAAAACAAAAACAAACTCTAAACCTAAAAACATCTAATGCCTAAACCATATAAAGCAAAAAATTTATCTATGTTCAACACTAAAAACCCCAAAACACCAAAAGAATCTTATTCGAAAAACACAAAGCCGTGAACTCTAAAAACCTAGATAAAAACCTTAAATCAAAACCCTAAATCTATAAAAGCCCTAAACCCTAAATCCTAAGCCTAAAACCCTCATAATCCCTAAATCGTACATCATAAGAAATCCTAAATCCTATAAACCTGAAATAATCCCTAAAACTCATTTCATAATGATAATTACCATAAGCTCTAAACGCTTAACCCTACAATTCTGAGAACTCCAAAACTAAAAACATAGAGAAAAAACCCTAAGACCTACACCTGGACCCTAAAAAATCCGTACAAACATTTAACCCTTAAAACCCATAAACATATAAATCTCTAAGTTCTAAACAAAAAAAGCCCTAAATAATACACGCTAAACCCTAAAAACACATAAAAATACTAAGACCTAAATACCAAACCTATAACATCCAAAAAAATTCACAACCCTAAAAACCTAAGTATAATTCTTAACCTAAACCTCTAACCTAAAAAAACTCTAAACCATATACCCTACTTCACCTAAAAAAATCCCTAGAAACCATAAATCCTAAATCTTAATAAACATTAAAAGAAACCCAAAAAAAACATATGAATCCCTACAAAACCCTAACCACTAAACACTAAACTCTAAAAATCTGTAAAAAAAACACTAAGCCTAAACCCTACTCCCTAACAAAAAATTCTAAGAAACCTAAAACCCTTAATCTTACGAAATCCTAAATATAATAAACACTTAAATATACCCAAAAACCCATTTGAAACCCTATAAAACCATAAGCTACAAACACTAACTTCTAAAGATCCAAAAACCTTAAACCTAAATATTACAAAACCCTATAAACCTAGATACAATTCCTAACCCAACCTCTAAATCAAAAAAATCTAAGCCTAAACCCTACTCCCTAGAAAAACTCTAAGAAACCCTAAAAGCTAAATCCTATAATCACTAAAAGAAACCCAAAAAACCATTTTAAATCCCTATAAAACCCTTAGCTCTATTCACTAAATTCGAAAAATCTTTAAAAACTCTAAGCCCTAAACCTACTCTGTAACAAAAAATTCTAAGAAATCCTTAATCTTACGAAACCCTGAATCCTATTAACACTAAAAGAAAAAAAAGACATTTGAAACCCTACAAAACCCTAAGCTCTAAACACTAAATTCTAACAACCGGTAAACCCTAAACCCTAAAAAACCCTAAGAAACACATAACCCATAAAAAAACTTACAAGTCCTAAATCCCTAAAACTAAAAAACCTTCAGCTCTAAACCTTATAAAGCCATAAATGGTATATTTTAAAACCTAGAAATTATAAATAACAACTTATGTCCTAAACCCTAAAAAATCTAAACAAAGAAAACCGAAAGCCCTAAACACTAAAAACTTAGATAAAACCCTTAACCTAAAAATACCCTAATCCCTGAACCTAATTTAAAACCGTATATTATAAACCATATATGCTATGACCTAAATATAAACACATACTAAATCCTATACACCATAAAATAAATTCTAAAACCAATTTAAACCCCTACAATACCATATGCACTAAATCCTAAATCCTAAAAATTGAAAAACCCTAAAAAGACAAAACGAAACCTTAACCCTAAGAAATCCCTAAGAAACAATTAACCGTTACAAAACCTACGAAACAACTAACTCTTAAAAACACAAAAAACTATAATCTTTCAACCCTGTATAAAGCTCTAAAGTAAATATGCTAAATCCTATAAAACACAAAATAACCCTAAGGCCTAAACCCTAAGCCTATAAAATCCAAAAAAATTGTTTCTTTAAAAACCCAAAGACCTAAACCCTAAAAATAGATAAAACCATTAACCTAAAACCCTCAACTTAATAGAATCCTATGTCCTAAATCTTAAACCCTAAGTCCATAACCCAAAACCTTAAGAAACACAAAATCTTAAGAAACCTTAAATCCAATAAATCATATAATATACCCTAAAGACCATTTAAAATCTCTACAAAACCCTAAGCTCTAAACCCTAAATCGTAAAAATTCGTTAACCCTAAATTTAAGAAACACAAAAAACCTCAACCCTATATTGTATATGCCTAACAAAAAAAAAAACAACCAAATACCTTAATCATAAACCTATAAACCCCTAAAAACTCCTAACCTAAAAAACCCAAAAGCCCTAAACCCTAATCCAAAACCCTAATAAAATCCCTAAGTCCTAAACATAAAAAACACTAAATCTTATGTATACCTAAAACCATTTAAATCCCCTACAAAACCATATGCACCAAACCATAAATCCAAAAATTTTGTAAACGCTAAATTAAAAAAAAAACACAAAAAACATTTACCCTAAAGACCCCCTATAAACGTTAAAAACCCTAAGAAAAATTAACCCCTAAAATATGCTAAATCATAAAAAATACAAAATAATCTAAGGCCTAAATTGTATGCCTCTAAAACCCTAAAAAAAACATTTCTTTATAAACCCAAAGCCCTAAAACTTTAAGCACTAGATATAACCCTTAATCTAAAACCCTCAACATAAAAAGAACCCTAAGCCCTAAACCTTAAACCCTAGCTTAAGACCCTAAATTCAAAAACTAATACCCATAAGAACCCAATACTAAAGAAACCCTAAATAATATATATTGTATATGCTAAACCCTAAATAAAACACTAAGACCTAAACCCTAAAAACATTAACCTCATACAATGAAAGCCCTTAACCCTTAAAACTTTGATCCAGTACCCTAAAGCTAAAACCACCCTAACCTAAAACCCTAGATTCTTAAAATCTCAAAACCCTAAACATTAAGAATCCCTAAATTTGATTAATGCTAAAATAAACCCAAGATCCATTATAAACCAATGGAAAACCCTAAACTGCAAACCTAACAACCTAAACCATAAGAAACTCTAAATCCTATGAAACCTAAAATGAACCCTTATAACCATATAAAATACCTATAAATCCCTATTTCTAAACAACATGAAAAAAAAACCTAAGCTCTAAACCCTAAGAAACACTTAAACCTTTAAAAACCTTAATAAACTGAAAAACAACTTAAACTAAAATCCTCTAAAACCTAAACCCTAAATCGTATATACTAAACCCTACATAAACAAAAAAATCATAAGCCCTAAAACAAAATCCTATAAAACCCTAAAATACCTTTAGAAAAACCCAAAGTCCTAAACCCTAACAGCCTAAATAAAACCTTAACCTCAAACCCAATACATAAGAAAACCCTTAACCCTAACCTAACACCCTTAATCCTAAACCTAAACCCTAAGAAATCCTAAACTCTAAAACTTAAGAAACCTTATAATACAAACCATAAACACATTTAAAAGTCCTTACAGAACCCTAAGCTCGAAAGTCTAGATAACAAAATTCCATAAACCTTAAAGCTAAATATCACACAAAAAAGTCCTTAGCCCTAAACCCTAAACTGTAACGACCGGAGTATAGACCCTAGAGGATATTGGCGTCGTTGACCTCTAAGAGGTCTTATACAAGCCTACATAATTCTTTCTCCATCTAGATTAATTTTAGCGGAAAATTTTAAACTTTTTGTTTTCTAACAAGCTTACTAAACATTGTATACATGTATAATTGTTCACCATCAATCATTGATGTACCGTGGTTTCACGGTATTTTTAATGCTTTTTTCTTAAGTTTAGTGTGTGTCCAAAAGCCTTTTTTTATTGATTTTTATGTAAGTTTCTCCTTATTTAAAGGAAATTTGTCTGAAGATGAATGTAGAAGTTTTTGATAGAGAAATGCAAAATAGACCACCTATGGATCTTATGACGGTCCGTCGAGTCTCTGACGGTCCGTAGGTGGCATCGTAGTGAGGAGAGAAGATGCTGAAGGAATATGGGGAAGTTTGACCCAGTGTGGGATTACGAAAGTCCATGATAGACCGTCATAGCCACGGCGGTCCGTCCTGCTGGTTCGTCGTAATGATTAGATAGTAGTCCCAGTACCCAAATTCCATGAAGTTAAAGTATTATGGACCGGAGACTCTCGAAAGATCGTGCTTGAAACGGTCCGTCATACCTTTTCATTGAGGGTAATGAATAAAGCAGCAGAAGAATTTGTGAAGTATGGGACGATGGAGGATAAGAAGGCTTGTCGTGGCCACTACGGTCCGTCACGACGTCTCTTGACTCAGATGAGTTTATACAGATTTTCAGTTATTAGAATCCTTCATTCATTAAGTTTTTTGTTTTTATTATAAATAGTTCAAAAAACCTCATTTTTGGGGTTAGACTTTTCGTTAGACTTTTCAATAATCTTTTCTTCTCTTGTTCTTGTATTGAAGGATTAATTTAAGTAATTGATACACTTTTCCTGGAATTGATTGTTGGTGCTTTTGTTGATTAATAAAGTGAATTTTAGGATCTTTTTCTTTCTCATTAAAGTAAGTGCATGAATTCTTATATTAAATATATGAATAGTGTGATTATGACCATAGGTAACTAAACTCCATAATTAGGGTTGTGGGAACCGTGGGTGAATAATGTGGCAAAATCTTACTAAAATAGCAATCCTGGAATAGTTTCTTGCATGTATTGATAATTCTTTCTTTTAGAAGTCTTTTAATGTATTGCAAACATTAGAACTCTCCTTAATGCTACTTGCCGGAACAAGGAGGTAGATAATAGGAAAAGAATTATCAATATTGATTTAGTGTACACTAAACTAACCTAATAGTCTAGTGTCGGTGGTACGAGGTAATAAACTTCGAGTCAAATATTCGAATAAAATGCTTAAAACTAGGAGGGTAAAGGTAAGGGTTAAACTAAACACAACACACGTAGCCTGACAATGTGGCGGAGTGAAATTTTCTATATGCCGCCCGGAACAAGAATTTAAGAGATACACTAACTTATCATTTACATGAAGGAGTACTCGTAAGAATTGTTTTATAGCTAGAATTATCAAGATAGAACATGTGGGGAACACTTAAGCCCTGTTATTTTATTAATTGAATTCAGCTACGGGATTTGAATCAATTTGTTTTGTTTACTATTTAACTTTTAGATTTCATTATTTTCATTAATTAAGAAGAAAAAAACTCCTTTTTTTTCCTTGTTTGCTTTCTAGGGGAAATATTTGACTAAAGTATAGTAATAATTAAGAGATAAATTAAAGTATGACGATTTTGTCTCGTTGGGGTCAACCCAACTCAATTAGTAGTATTTTCTTAACTTGATACAAACGCTTTAAATTGATAAACTTTCTTTATTTTTAGAAGTAATTTTGAGTTATCAAAATTATGTCTCCGTGCCGAGGAAAGTGATTTTAGATTATCTTAAACGTATTAACTAAAGTTTAAGTCTATTTTTCTTATTTTTACTTTTCTATTGGTTTTTTTTATTCTGCAGAACTAACTTTCCTTGTAGTGACATATACACAGATAGGAAAAGAGACCCTTTTCTTACCATACGACCAATTAATTAGAGCGTATACTAAGCACTAACGCATTCTGAATCAAAACTTAGTAATTTAAACGATGTAATCAACCAGATGATCATGGTGAAAATCAAACAAGGAAAAAATCTCGCTCCCCAAACAATTCCTCGGGAATGCTATGGAGGTTTAATAATATATGTAAGACTCTGAATGGGCAACTGCTAGAGTTTGTTTTTTTCGTGGCTACCTTCTGAGGATTGCCACATTTCTATATATCGAAGGTAAAGGCAGTGGTCAACCATCTATGTCGGGGCCTGATTTGAATTTGGGAATGTAATCGGTCTAAGAGTACTTACTGTCCTCTCTCACGACGGAAGAGGTTGCTATTGGTTCACTGAGCTCCCTTTTTTAACTCTCAAATTTTTACTTGGAACCAACTATGGGAACGTTTTGCTTTAGCATGTTACTGACCCGTCCTCCAGAGAACTAAACTGACAACAGAGGTGACAAAACTTTTGGCACTAACGAAGAGATCATTACAGTGCTTGGAAAGATTCCCCCCCAACAAAAAAAACTTTCATTTTTTAGAAGTGTCCCCAACCCCGTAAACATAATTATAGTCACAGAAGAAAATACTTCTATAACGTCTATCGAGGACATGATGAAAATAAATACATAAAGCGGTATTGGGTTACTATATCGGGGTGGTTTCTTTTGGGGAGTGGTCCTTATAACTGAATTCCAAAAAGTTAGCGAAATCTCCCGAAATAGATAAAGCTTTTCAGTAAATTGGAAGTCAGATAATGGAAGAAATACCTTCGCAGTTCACTCCACACACAACCCCACCACAATGAGATTTCGGTGAAAGATGGCTCAGATGAGAACTTAGCTTGTGTGTTATTAAAACATTCCCACCCAACTGGGGGTGTAGAAAAGAATAAATGCAGTGAACTAGCTTTGTCTTAAACCACCACCACAAACCAATGATTTAATATTATTATGAGGAGGGATAAATGAGGTTTCCCACCGAATGCCCAGCTCAAATCAAGGAGAATTGAGCCGCAGGTCAAGGAAACTAGGTCCAGAACAGGTAATATAATCCATGAGGAAATTATGTCCAAGATGGAATTACACCTCGACAGACAACTTCAACCACGTAACTAATGGAAACGAATTGATAGGAATTGGGCCCTAGGCCCTCCTCAAAATGCGTGAATTTTAATCCTAGGGATTGGGGAAGGTAGTAATGGCGCAACAAGTTGCAAAAAATGATGAAGGAAGTTTAGTTTTTAGATTCTAGTTATGAGCAAATTAAAGATTTAAGGAAGTGGATTTAAAGCGAGTATTGGGCCAGAAGTTGCTACACCTGCATATCGATTGAGCATCTTTTGTGTTGGCGAATGGACCAAATTAAATCTGCGACTATGAAACCAACGGGGGGCAATCGATTACTCTTTCCCTAGCACACGGTCAACTCTAAAAATGATGAACACTGTATGACCAATCAAATACTCGGGGTGGATAATCAAACCAATTGACCCACCATGCCGTCTAATGAGGAAAAGGTGATAAACAAAGATATTGGATAAAGTGGTATATATACAGTGGTTGCAGTCAAAGATAACACTAGAAAAGATGATGAAGTGGCCTAAAAAGGTAAATATCCCATGCTTTAGTACGCACACCCACCCCTGAGACCCTGTGTCTCAAAGATTAGTGAAAAGACCGAGGATTGTAAATAAGGCATTTTATAACAATGTTGAAGAAGATTTTTAATCTATAGTCCGGTTTGTACACTCCTCTGAACAAATGCCGAGTAGGCAAAGTGTTATGACAGGATCCTGGTTACAAAGGAAAAATATCGTAACTTTTTGAGGTGATGATGCTAGAATGATAGCATTGTAGTGCTATGCCACAATATCTCTAAGGAAAAATATAGTCCGGGTGCGTTTCATTATTCCTGTATAATCGGGTTATTAACATTTTGCGAAAGCATATGTGAATCTGGGGTAAGCATAACATTTCATGCCCCTCTTGATTTTTTACAAGAAAGTTTGATTTGGGGTGATCCAAATCCCACCCACTCTGCGATGGGGTACTGACTGCGATCAATATAAAAAAGCCTATGAGAAAATACTCCATGAGTGCTAGGTAAAGTTGAGTCTTTTTCATATTTCGGCAATTTGTGTTTTATTCTTGATTGTAAGGTTCGATTTTATGAAGTGCCTATCATCTAAGGAGGGCCAATTCCTGTGCTTACGGGTTAGAGGCCTGAGTGTTGATATGGAAAGAGGGCAAGCTAAAAATTTTGGTAGAAAAATGGAGAAGTGACCTTCAAAATTTGTTAGGTCCATGAGGAATACATTTGTGAGCTCCCAATCGGTATCTCTGCTATATCCTACAAATTTTGTTAAGTGATCCGATACACAAATAGAAGAGCGTCATAGGTGTCGAAAGCATTAGCGGTAGTGATAATGAATATTTGATAACGAATTGCATTCCAAGAGTATGGGAATTAGTTCTCAGCTTTGACTCGTGGTGATGTTCTTTTTTTCAACAACCGAAAAATTGAAGTTTTAGACTGAAGAATTCGCGAGTCTCTACCCGTGAAACCATCTATAGAGGAGGCTCCAAAGTTAGAACTAAAAGCCCTCTCCCACCTCATCCGAGGTATGAATTCTTTTATGAAAATGGTGACACTTTGCTGGTAATCATTGCATCAGACCTGAATGAACAAACAAGTTGAAGAGTTTGGTGAAGTTCTTAAAAAATGTTCCAAAAGATGGTCACTGGGTGGACTATTGCCGAGACCTTATGGGGATTCCCCCTTTGTTATGTTGTTCTCATAGAAATCCACCATGTGCCGATTAAGCCCTGTATTGAGAACTAGAGCTGCTTTTAAAATCCACCTATGCAAGAGGTCGTGAAGAAGAAAAGACTGAAGAAAAAGAGGGTTGGTCCCTAAATGGTTTTTGAATTACAGAGTAATATATCCGATAGCCTATAGTAGTTTTTGGGTATGCTATGTTCAGTTGGTACCCTAAGAAAGGGGGAATGAATGTGGTTACCAAACAGAAAGACTGAAACTTGTTCCAATTGGAGACCGAATTATTGGTTGGAGGTTGTGTAAGGGATTACAGTAAAATTCAATGCATGGACCAAAAAGACTATTTTTCCTATGCCCCACCCCCTTCATTGAATCAGATGGCGGATAGACTTTTGCCCGGAGAAGGGTGGTACTATTTTCTTGATGAAATCTAAGTAATCAATGTCCTTCAGTCGTGCCGCACGTTAAATCAATCAGGCGCTGGTTGGGGAGGCAACCCAATAGGTATCCTCCTAACCCTCACTATTGTGTTCTTTAAAGAATGGTAGCATTTTTTCCTAATAATGGGGTTTTTTTAAATTTGCATGTAGCACATCACCAGAAATTGGTGGCATAAAATCACTCCGCAAACCATTCACAGAGGAACTACGACGACCGGTCACGCTTGCGATGGACCGTTGCATGAATCCGTTGTGCCAGGTACATTTTTCATTTATTTTCAACGGACATATGTGACGGACCGCCGTTCAAGACGGTCCGTCCTGCACAAATGTTATGGTTGTAAGAGACCATATTCCTAAGGATCTCCAACATTCTCTAAGTGTCATCTAAGAGATATCTACAACGGACCGTTGTACCCACAACGTTTGTCCCTGCAACGAACTGATACGCTCAAATAAACTTACTTCTTCGAATAAGAAAGTAAAAGCGGTCCCCGCGTCAATTAAATAAACCCAACAGTGAGGTTGGGATCGTTCCACGCCGGAAAAGTTGTCTAGACTTAACCCAACTAGTGAGGGGGTTTGTATTTCCTATGAGTAAAATAAACTTCATCGAAATTGAAAGAGACACATAACAGTTTTTAATTTTTGGATTTTTAATCAATGAATCAAAGTAACTAGGGTTTATTTTTGTGTGGGGGGGGGTCCGTGGCGGACAGGGTTCATAAAACTGAAAATTCTAACTATAACACTTCCTTTCCCTAGTAATCTTGCATGCAAAGTATAAGTTTGTATTCTAAATATTTTTTGGTGCGGCATCTAGAAATCTCACTCCGCACGCCTTGGTCCGGCAACGTGTGGGTTGCTTTCCTAACCCTATCTTTAACCTCATATTAAGCAATCGTAAGTTCGATATTTAAAAAGTTATACCTCGTACCAATCATACTAAGCCTATTATCTAGTATAACCACTACATCTATGTTCATAATTCTTTTCCGATTATCATCTCCTTGGTCGGCAGTAGCCTAAGGCGATTTTCTAAACGTTGATAATCATTCCGTTAAAAAGACTTCTTAGGTCTTAGCGAAAGAATTAAATTAATACATGCAGACACTAAACTCTAGAAATATATTTTAGGCTAGGGTTTTAAATCTCATTATTTGCCTATGGTTCCCCCACAACCCCTAGTTTTATGGAGTTTATTTACTCCATAGCCATAAACACATATTTCAAATATATAAATAGAGATTCTGTACTTACTTCAATGAGAAAGAATAAAATCCCAAATGTGCCAATTAATCAACCACCAAAAATCACTTGTAAGAAAGTCTCAAGTAAGCCAATAATCTCACGCAAAAGTCTAATCATTATCAAGAAATTTTCCAATACAAATGTTTCAACTCAAATACGAATTTTTAACAACTAAAGTCTACTATCAGTGGTCCTACCTCAAAAATGAGTTTTTTTTTTTTTTTTTCGAACTATTTTATAAAAAGAAAAAACCTAATTACACAAGAATTCTATTGCTGGAAATTTGCCAAAACGCGCTGGGATCGCCGGCCATGCGACGGAGCCGTCTGGTCATGACGGACCCGTCAGGAACCGTCGTCCTACTTTGTGCAACTTTCTTCTGCTTGCTCTCTTCATTCCCCTCGACGGCAGTAAAAAATGACGGGACGTCATAGGCAACACGGTCCGTCGATGGTCCCTTCGGCTAAAAATAACGTTCAACTCTTGTTAATCTGGGTACTCTGGGAAATCAACTTTTCTTCTGACTCCACGACGAACCTTGTAAACGACCGTCCATAAGCATGACTGCCCCGTCACAAAGTCTTCGTAATACCACAGTTTGGTAGACTTGCCCCATCTTCCCTTCACAGCAGCTTGTCCTACCTGCCACCTACTGACGGTACCCACAAGCAAGACCGGAACCGTCATCATCCTCCGTAGGTATCCTCGTTGCATTTCTTCGCTTTTCTTTCTCTCAAAATATCCGCATTTTGGCTTTGGGAAATATTTCCGTCCTTCCTGCAAACACAGAGAAACTAAATAAAAATTAGCACAAAAGGCTTGTGGAGAACGCCCTAAACTTAAGGAAAAAGTTATTTAAATGATATCGTGGAAAACCACGGTATACATCACAAACACCCTTACTTAAAATTCTTTGTTTGTCCTCAATCGACCCGCACTATGAACGTCACTACACATCCTTGTACAATATATCCAATCCATGGTTTGTATATCCTTTTGCACTCATTTGGTTCCCCTATCAATCCCGATTAATCTCATCACATCTATGCACGCTAATCAACCTATTAGGGTTGAATTTTTGTGGGGAATCAAAACATGCCCCACAGACTCCAACCACCATTGCCATTAACAAACACCTATCCTCTTGAATTCTCACCGAGGTGCTAACATTCCGGTATTGCAACTATGTTCCCTCACTGTAAGAATCAAACTCCCCCCCCTCATTTTTTATTTTTTTCACACAATGATTTTCCAGTTTTGGAGTATAATGATTACATTTCAAAACCCTTTAAGGATCACGATAGGAACTTTTTTTAGCTTGTAACATAGGCTTCAAGGTCAGGTAGGGGACATGTTTTATGTATACTTTAATGACTTGTTTGGCCTCCTTGACATATTTGGCTAAACCTTCCTTCTTCCCTTTTCTATCATTGTATCTCGCCCAATTATCTCCATACTCTTTCCCTTTGCTCAATTTTCCTCTTCTTTCTTTCCTTTGTTGTTAGGTGACACGCTCTCTTTCTTTTCTTTTGTTTGGTAACTTGTATATTTTTTTTTTCTTATTCCTTTACTTTTCTTTTTCTGTCAACTAATTTGAGTAACTTTACTTTTATTCTTTCTCTCCTCTTTTGTTCTTTCAACCCCTTTTTCCAAAGTATAACTCATAAGGACCACCCTCAACTCCATGGATTTTCCATGTATCAAGGTAACACAATCCGCAAATTTGGGCAGGCCACGACGAAGGTTGTTACTACTCGCATTCAATCCACCTCAACTTAACAACTTATTTTTGCTTTTTGGCATAAGCTGAGGTGCACATGTCCCAAGGGGGGGCGGAGAGAAGGGTACGGATGAAGGACAAGGGGCCAACACATTGTGCCACCGAAAAGATCAGTTTAGGGTGAAAAAGAAAGGTCCTAAAATTTTTTAAAAGCGTCAGATTAAATTTGGGGTATCAAAGAATGATTAGAATTTTCATTTGGTTTTCTTTCCTTTTTATTTAGGCCTAGAAATGGGCTTTGGTTGAAAAAGGGCCTATAATCCTTTCCTAATGGTCGAATTACAACTTACTTTCACCAGGACTAAACAACAAGTTCTAGCTAAGTACCCTAATAGTGTACTATTCAAATTCTCCCCTCCTCCCCACACTCACCTTGACATCTCATCACATACCCTATTTTCAACCTATTTTGAAATTTAAGCCTCAGGGTAATGCCCAAATGGTTTAACTCTATTTTCACATGCTTTGGGATCCACAATATCGTTACTAATGCCTTGTCCCATGCATTATTTCCTGTTTAATCAGAATAATCATTTTGACCCATCATGCTCTAGAATTAAACTATGTTACAAAAAAGATAAAAACATTCCGGTTCAAACAAAAAAGTAATCAGTCTTTTGGGGGAAAAAGAACACAGGCAAGAAAACCCCAAAATTAGGATAGTGAATTGGGATACTCAACTTCACCCTAAACACTCACTTATCCATTTACCCACCCCCAACAAAAAAGCATTGCAATTGTCCCCCAATGCATACAATGAAAATACTAGAGGGCATGTGCAATAACCTGTGGCGCAAAGCACCTTCGATCAAGCAAGATGGTGGGTCCCTGGTCCCCAGAACCCAACGTACCAGCAATGTATAACCCTCAGTGAATGTCCTCAGCCAACAGCCGCCCGCACCCATCATTATTGGTCTCCAGCGATATCTACATGCGGAGAGAACGCCGCCAGCCGCTAAACTCTACGCTATTCATCTGTGCACAAATAACCGCGCCTTGTAGCCAAGTGAGGCCCTCGCGCATCTCCTATCTCGCCGCTGGCCCTTCTTCCTCTGCTCGCGCCTCATCCTCTGCTCGACCCCTAATGCCTCTTGGCCCGCTTCCTCTCCGAGGTGGAGGTGGTGGGATGATCCGGGAGTAGTAAATAAGGGCCACTAGCACGAATCCTCACAGGGCTCAAAATCGAAAAAAAGAGGGGCTCAACTCCCGGCACCCTTTCCTCTAGGATCGTGTCGATGTTTGCACGAAGACGGTCGCTGCAGCCCTTGAACATTGATACATCCAAAACGGAGGGGATGGTTCGGGCTACACTCTGCAACGCAATGCGGTCCAGACGCTGGTTGAACCCTCGAGCCTCTTCCGCCATAACTACTAACTACTACTACTCTACTGCAATCTAATCCTCTCTAACGTTCTTCAGACGCTGTAATCCGACTTCTGCATCCACACTGAATATGGTGTAAAGGGTGGGCCATTTGTGCCTCCTAGTTTTTTTTGGACCCTAGCAAGCGGGAACCAGTAACGGTAAGGGGCTTGTGCAAGAGGAGCTCGGGTCATTTGCATACCCGGGATAGACTCGACAGGGGTAGTGTCAAGGGATTCCCCTGTGTCGCTGTTCGGGCCTGGGCTACAAAACCCGTAATCATCAATCAAAGCAAGCAGTGGGATTAAGCTCTTGGATGGGGCCCTCTTGCGTGAGCCAACTCATTGCCCTCGTGCTTTGGTGAGGGCCGACATGACAAGTGGCCCCTGCGGGGTCCTAAAGCTTGATCTAAGACGGCATATGGAGAAAGGGGTAGTTAGTAGTGACTTTTCGAATGCCCTCGGGGTCCGGGTGCAATATGTCCTGGGGAAGCATGTAGTCCCCCCCACATCTAAGTCCCGGCATATCGCTGCCTATCACACTTCGCCGAGTCCATGTAACTATGTTTATCAGCAGCTGTGGGGGAAATGCCACTGACGGACCGAGCAGCCAACAAGGCTTGCACTGGGGTGTACGTAATGCCAAATTTGCGCAACTGAGGTTGCCTTCTTCAGGAGGCATCTTTGCGCGAGCGAATTCTCCGGCAGTGATCCCTAAGTAGGATGCCTCGCGGCGAGGGGCCTCTAAAGGGCTAGACTCATCGGGGCTCTCAATCGAGGCGGTCAGCTCGGTAGGATATAGGTAATGGACATCTTAGCATAATTGATGGAGAGGGAGGAACAGCGCACGTGACAGATAGAGTCGAGGAGAGGCGCGAACTCACTGAAATGGAGGATGAAAGTAAGAAGCAAGCAGAAGAAGAGAGACACATGGAGGCAAGCGAAGAGCAGGGGTCGAGGAGAGAGAAGAGGAAGAGGGAGGTACTCTGACAGGTGGTGCGATGTTAAGTAGGGGTGGCCCATGAGGTGTCAGCAGCAAGAGAAGTTGTGCGTGATAGGGGGGGAAGAAGCGTCAGGGCAAGGGGGGGGAGGGGGCCAAGGTAGCGCACGCGCGTGGCGAGGATGTATTTCTGTTGGTGTCGGCTGGGCGAAAGCAGTTCCTTTGCGGGATCGTGCTCTATCCTCTCTCTTTCTTCTCTTTCGCTTCTCCGGTTCGTTGCTCGTCTCTCGAAGAGATACTGTCCCATACCTTTACTTCTGCCAGCGATAGTCAACTTAGCAATGATGGGGTCCGAGTATGCCATCTACACTCTGTCCCGGATAGGAATCGGCGGATGCTGGCAGGGAACATGCAACCTGCACTCTCCTGACTCAAACCCTGCTCCAATAAAGGTCTGTTTTAGCCGGGAGCTTAACCCGCCTGTCGATCTGTGGATCGGAGAGTCACTACGTAGGATGCATAGAACTCTCGAACACATATTCCCTCCCGGTGTAACAATCCCAGTAGACGTGCTGTCCACTCTAGTCGATGCTCCTTGTGGAAGAGGTTATGGATTCGCCGGCACTCGTGGGAAGACTCCCTGTTAAGATACCCCCTTCCTCCCAGGTGTGAGTGTGCCGAGTCAAATTTACTTCCTTTATCGTTCAAAAGACTTCGCGTCGTGAGTAAACTTAACTTGGAAACTTGCCGTCGACCACATAGAGCCCCAACCGTTTTGGCTGGTTAGCGGCTGGGGTGGGGACCTGAACTGGTGGCGCCGGATGTAGAATTTGAAACTGTCCAAGCCCTCATCAGACGAGGAAACGACGCTGCACAGCAGTGGGCGTTTGAGGGACCCTCTGCAGAGCCCAGAAGCTTTCCTCGACCATGATCTCCTAAGGAATCCAGACGCTCCGTCCTCATTTGGGTGGCCGACCCAGAGGGTTTGCCGGTCCAGTGTGGCGCTCCTCATCAGACCTAGGTTAGGCATTGACGTCGCCGGACTCCCCCGTCTTGGGGTGTACCTCTAGGGACCCCGTGCAGCAGGGAAAGGGGCAAGAATGCCCTGGGGGCACGTACTCAAAGCGTTCACTCTCATCATCACGAGGCCATTGACCATGCGCGGCACGACGTAGCGACAAGCTCGATTCCTTCCGCGTCATAGGTGTGGTTCTTGCTTGGGTTCCATAGTTATATAGTAACCTGTAAAGATCAAATATTAGTAAATTGATTCGTGGTAAAAAAAAAGGCAAGCTCATACGACATAATAACTTTGAAAAAAATAGGTGTGTTAGTGGATATTTGAACGTATACACCGACAGCAAGATGACGGGCTCATCTGGCTATGACGATCGTCATGAGTCCGTCGTGTTGTACTTAGTCCCTATGTATTGTAGTAAGACCCCTGAAGGAGGGTCCCTCTGAAACCATCATGACGGTCGAGAATGACGACCATCGTGGGTTATGACGGTCATCGTAATGTCCATTCGAGGACACTTAGAAATGTTGGGAAAACTTTAGCAGAGGGGTCTCTGACCATCATGAAGGTCGTGTCAGGAAGGACCGTCGTGGGGTATAACAGGTCCTTCCGTCGTAGGACCCTAGAAATGTTTTTGTTGGGAAGACCCTTTAACATAAGGGTCCTCCTGACATCATGACGGTCGTGCAGGAAACGGACCAGTCGGTGGGTAAGACTGGTCCTTCACAATGTCTCCGTTTAAGACATATGGAAAAAGTGAGAGACCCTTAGAATCAGGGTCAATTCTATGACACCAAAAAACAGTAGTTCCAGGAGGATTTGTTCTTAGGACAACGGTCCGCACATGTGGTCCCCGTGGGAAAGCTTTTCAGGGGCATTTTTTTTTTTTTGGATGCCCTATGACGGTCCTTCATCGTGGGGTCTCATTCTAATAGCAGTGATAGAACTTGGGGTACCCAATGCATCCCCGATTAACCCCACAATGGGTCCTTGTAGTGTTTTGTTGACATCTATGTTGTCTATCCCCAACTACCTAGGAAACTAACAATGCAAAGCACCTATGTCTAGGGTGGTAACCATGGTAATTTTCGACATTTTGTAACCTAGGGGTAGGCCAAATCGTATGTAAACAAAATACTATGAGGAAACTCAAGCTTAATACTAACTAGTAAACAAAAATCAAGATAAGTGAGTATAAATTAGAGAAACATACCGTAGAAAGTGGGACAAACAGATGCAACAGTTACTCGGTGGCAAGGTCGACACCTACAGCAGCCATCTCAGACTAGTAATATGATAAAATTGTAAAGTCTTTGGAGAATTTTGGGGGCAATGATCAGGGGGGGAATGTATCAGTTAAAAGAGAGGGGAGATTAGAGTAACAGGAAGTATATGGGGTGGAAATATGGAGGGTGGGGAGTTAAATTGAACCAGGCAGATTTTTTTGAAAAAGGGTCCAGCCGGGTTGTCGGTCAGGTAGAATTCATTAATGCACGCGACGGATCCACGACGACGGTCCGTCCGCAGTTGGTTTTGGACGGCCCGTCGTTGGTTCCGTTGTGTGTGACCCTAGTTTCAAACGACATAAAAAACCTTACCTGGTCGACGGATGAATACGACTTCCCCGACCCCCGATCCAAGGCGCAACGTTTCCGTAGATGTGTTCCGACAGTGACTGTTTGCAGAGTTAATTTTTTTTCCCTATTGTTCTGCAAAGCAATTTCCTGGTGATGTGCCGCCTGCAATTCAAACCTATAGTATAAAAAAAATGCTACCATTACTAAAAAATGAATAAGAATTGGGTTGCTTCCCAACAAGCGCTTGATTTTAATTCGCGGCACAACTGTGGACAACTTGATTACTCAGACTTCATCAATATTTTTTTTGCCTCTATTACTTTATTCCCCGAGCTTTAATGCCCAAAATAAGAGTTTTATTCTATCTCTATTCCTCTAATTAAATAAAAAAAACCGAAAGCACTCCCTCCCTGGGATTTTAACTCAATTTCCGCCAGGAGGATTACTTTGGGGAATCAGATACGGGACTGTCCATTTGGGGACTTTGAGCTTGGCCCCGGAAAACAAGGCAACCCCAGAACTGCTACGACAAAGCCCAAATCCCCAACCATCGAACTCTTGTTTTTTGCGTTTTTCTCTTCAGTTCTCCTTCCTTTCTTTCAATCTTTTCTCTGTGGGCTTTATGGCAAAACCCGATTGGAGCTCACCACTCGCCTCATTTGTCCTTAACAACTGTTTTGAAGTCGCTCTTTCTTTCATTATCCAACCAAACAATCTCTGTCCCCTTCTCTATATCACACTAAGGCTGCTACCTTTTGTCGAAGGAATTGCCTCCCCAAGAAATATATGCACTTCAATAATCGCCTGACCTCACTACTCAATAATAATAGGAATCAGCTGGCAATGAATGAGTTCCAGTCGCACTTTTACTAGCAACATCATGGAGTAATCCCTATAGGCCTCTTTCACTGTCCGACATCGCATCAGTATCCGCATCGAGTGGGTTTTTGGATCCCCCAACCCAACTTCTTGTAAATTGAGAGGGGCATGAGATTTAATGCTTGCCCCCATAATCCACAGAATGTCTTTTTCGCAAAAAATGAATACCCAACTGTACAGGAATAGTGAACGCACCCGATCTTCTTTCTTCTTTTGTACGAGGGATCTTGGTAAGCAATTAGGCACTACAATGCTGTAGTCGAATCAGCATCCTCGCAAGTGCACCGTCTTTTTCTTTGGTGCCCAGATCTTTTCCATAAATTTAGCATACCGGCAATTTGTTCTAAGATCTTCTCACCAAGGAAATTTGATAGAAAGTTGTTTCACAATCACATGCCTAAAAACAATAAAACGCTGTATTTACCATCATCCATCGTTTTTTTTTTACAATCTCTGAGGGAAAGGTGGTGGTTGGCCTAGGCATGGGAAAATTACCTTGATTTATCTTCTGTATCTTTTCCATTACTTTTTCCTTTTGCTTTTTCCCCACTACCCTTTTACCATTAATCATTGTCCGTTCTCACATTTGTTCCTCAGGTAAGAATGGAATAGTGGGTCGATGGTTTGCCGTACCACCCCCGATTAAAGTGATTGCATACAGTGTGCATCATCTTGGATTTTTTGGGGGCAGTGGTTTTTTGCTAGGAGAGTTCCCACGTTTCGCGCCGTGTTTTTCAAACTGTCGCAGATAATTGGCCACTTGCAATTCGATCTACTTAATCAAGATTGCCATGTTATCACTTTTTCCCCAACACTGCTAATCACACCTCACTCTTAATGTCTCATCCTAGCAATCGAACCGCCTCATCATATTGTGAAACATCGCCTCAACTCCTCGCAATATCGCTATCATCCACCATCCCTAGGAAGTAATTCCACGATTTTTGAGGAGGGGAATCAAGGGCCCATAGGCCTCTCGTTTCTATCAGCGTAGTTACCAACCCCTGTTTTAACGTTGTTTGTCCGCGGTTTGGTTGTTTCCATCTCGGACAAATGACCCTCTGGTTGTCGGTTACCGTAGTTCCGACCTTTTGGTTCCCTTGACCCTTGGGGCCAATTATCCTTATTTAAGCCTTGGCACTGGTCGGAAACCCCACCTTCTGTTTATGTCAATGAAGCGAAACAGAGAGAAAACAATAAGGTGGGGGCGAAGAACCCAACTAGAGGGTAAGAATTACTTTTACTGGTCATAGGAAATCCTCTCATATACACTATCGTTTGGAGGTGGTTGGTTTTAGCCAAGGTAGTTGACTGCATTAAAATCTTTTTCTGCCCCCCGTGAAATGTTTTAGTACCACACCCGATGCTCATTTCCTCATTTGAATCCATTTCTTCACACGAATCTCATCCGTGTGGGCTAGGTGTGATGGTGCAATTTGTACGGTGAAAGGTGGGGTTTCTCTCTCCCTGTATCAACTTCCCCCGTAACCCAGCTTTTGTTAGCTTCCCGGAAGATTTTTTTTTCTAATTGTTTAGCGATCTGCTCATCAGCAATACGACATTCTCAATTAGATCCACCTGCTTATAGTGTCCAATCCAGCTTTGGTTTGTTATCATCCTGTCCCCGATCGAAAGTAATTTTCTTTCAGTGACCTCATAATCTTACGGTGATTGTGAACACACTTCTCAATATTAGGTGAATTCTATCCCACGAACTTACTAACTGACTCCTCCTGGTAGTGCCACAATTTATTTTCACTCCTAGTCTTTTGTGGTTTAAGTTTCTTTGGAGCCAGGATAGTAGTGTGCTAAAAGACAACATCCCTTAGTTGATTTCCAGGTAAAGAATTGAGTTGTTTAGTATGAAAGAGGTCCAGTGAACCCAAATAGCAGCCGTCTCCCGTCCAGTGAGAGCGGAAACACTCCTGAGCCCGTAATTACCTCCTAGATCAAGCCGGGCTCTCCCCACACAACTTTTACACACTGATCTTAACCTTTAAGCTATTGGCATGATGGGACCTCAAGGTTAGCCCTGAAAACAACACCTCTAAGCAAGGGAGCATTTGGCATCAAGACTCACTAGTTTTACCTACAAAAAGTGTGGCCCTGTGGGTAGCGGAGGCAAACCAGTGGCCCATCCAAGCGTTCTAATGTTCATCAAAGCCCTCTGTAGTACATGGCTTGGGGCCGTGAAGCGGATTCTTTCCCCTCTGTTGATTTTCACACACTGCCGGAGCTCGGTTACCTCTGACCATGAACATCCATCGGAGCGGGACGTTCCTAGGTTTTGGATCAATCCTTCATTTAATTCCCAATTTTCGATTCATTATGTGCGCAGTTTGTACGCTCATGACAAACTCAAGATCGGTAGGGAATACATTGTGTGGTTTCTCGTTCCGCTCGCGTTTTATTTGGCAGTATTCAATAGGATAGTTTCTTAAAATGAAATCAGAAAAACAATAAACAAAGTAAAATCAATAAACATACTCAACTAACTTAGTAAAAGTTCAAGTTTAATCTAACACCTAAATTCCCGGCAAATCGGCCTGCCAACATATGATAAACGCTCAAACTTACTTCTTAAATAATGAAGTAAAGGCTGGTCCCCGCGTCAATTACATAACCCAACTAGTGTAGGTGGAATCGTTCCCTCCCCCTTCCCACGAGGAAAATAGTCTAGACTTACTTCAAACTTGATAATTAACTATTGTTCGGCTTGATGACTTCTTTAGAAAGTAAAAACATAAAAATGGGGGGTTTATGTATTTCTAATGAAGTAAAATAACTAACGTAAATTGAAAGAAACTTAAAACATTTTTGAAGATGGTTTAATCAATTATCAAAGTAACTATAGGTTACGGTTTCCCCACAGGTTTCCTAACTTAAATTTTTAACTATAACAACCATTTCCTAGTAAATTTTCATGCAAATGATAAGTTATTATTTCTTAAAATCCTTGGCCGGCAGTCTAGAAACTCTCACTCACGCCGCAACCTTGGTGTCCCCCATCTACGTGTGTTTGCGTTTCCTAACCCTTATCTTTACTCCATATTAAGCATTGTATTCGATATTTAACTAGTTAAATTACCCTCGTACCAAGTCAATACTATACAGCCTAATTAATAGTTATACCCTAACTCTATGTTAATAAAATGTCTTTTCCTATTATCCTACCTCTCCTTGGTCGGCCCAAGTAAGCATTAAGGCGAGTTTCTAACGTTGATCATCCATTAAAAAAAAGACTTCTAAGCGAAGCATTATTTAATACACGCAAGACACTATTTCTAGAATTTGTTGTATTTTAGCTAGGGTTTTATCTCATTATTGGCTTTTGCATATGGTTCCCACAACCCTAGTTATGGAGTTTTTAGTTGAACTCATAGCCATTAAACCCAATTTTTAATTATATTAACTAAGAATTCCAAATGTACTTACGTTCATGAGAAATATAAAATCCAAAAGATTTGCTTGATTTATCACCAAAAATCACTCACTGGCAAATAATTCTCAGAGTAAACCAATAATCTCCACGAAAAAAGCAAATGATTATCAACAAAGAATTTTCCAATACATGTTCCACCAATACAAAGTTTTAACAATCTAAGAGTCTAACTATCAGGTGTCTAACCCCAAAAATAACTAACCTTAAAACCTCTAAAATCTAAGCCCTAAATCATATATACTAAAGTATGTAAACAAAAAAAATAATCCTAATCCCTAACCCTAAACCTATAAAACCCTAAAATATCGTAAAAAACCCAAATCTCTAAACCCTTACAATCTAATAAAACCCTTATCCTAAAACTCAAACCTTATGAAACCCCTAACCTAAGACACTAAATCCTAAACTTTAAACCCTAACATTATAAGATTAGGCGGATTATCTATTAGAAATACGTTATTCCATAATGAATTAAGGTAATGAATGTAATATACTCCGTGGGAAATAATTATAAGCACGGAGAAGATATGACTAGAGATGAGTGCTCTCCCCTTAGTTGAGGCAGGTATATAGTATAAATCTCTTGAGATGGATGGCCTCTAGTTTATTCAGGATATTTAGTAGAAATCTCCCTATCCCATAACTATGTGCCCACATAGGTATATAATTGGTAGATGCACATAAACTAGAATGAATGGCCCTACCTGAGGCAAAAAGGGATTATTTTATCCAGTAAGGGTAATACTGTGATTCCATTTCAAGCTCACTATCTATGACGGTTAAGTCTTACCCCCACAATAGTGAAAATCAACTACTATTTCCTCATGGTGTACTACTTAATGTAGGTTGTGCAATGGGATAACATATATGCATGACAAAACTAGTGTCACGCCTAGATCCTACTCCCTCGATGTGCCGTACTCGAAGACCATTGCAGGCCCCAAAACGAACTCTTGGCCTGACTTACTTAACTCAGCAGAAGACTCCCCATTCAAAAATAAAGAATTAAAGAAATTCTCATCAAATAACTTAATTAATTGTCTTGGACAAAATGACACTAAGTCTAAACACTTGAACAAATAAAATATAAGATAATTTAGAGTCCAAAAATTAACTACTAACTATCTATGAAGCCTCTAACCTTATGGAGATGGATGTTGGGACACACCCCATAACATTCTAATGAACTAATCTAGAAAGCAATAAAAGTGATGTCCTTCGTAATGCAAAGAGGCTCACCAAGTGACTACGGAATGCTCAACTAGATCAACGTGCGCTGCGGACTGATCTTGTTACATGTGTTTGCATCATGAAAAGATTCAGGCAAACAAACATTAGTACATCGAATGTACGAGTATGCTAGTTGGAAAGCTAAATGATTACTTAAGCTTGAGAGGATTAACATAAACTTACGTTGGCTTTAC
The DNA here is from genome assembly GCA_027704765.1 of Solanum habrochaites. Taxonomy (NCBI): domain Eukaryota; kingdom Viridiplantae; phylum Streptophyta; class Magnoliopsida; order Solanales; family Solanaceae; genus Solanum; species Solanum habrochaites. The sequence goes on from JAKWJA010000737.1 coordinate 32,978, forward strand.
TAAACTCAAAAATAAAACAACTTAGTTCATTAAAAAAAATGGGATAAAAACGTCAACTTTACTTATATATGAAAGTAATATAACTTTTGTGGGAGATTCTCTAACTGAAAACCATCTCTATGAGCCTAAACGATGGTATAACGTCTGACCTCACGTTGAAAGAGGACCATCCTTCACCTTGCCATCAGTATAATACCTTACTTAGCTTAGTTGATCCACTATATTTACTTACATGATCATCTAAAATGTATGACCGGTCAGTTCCCATGATGGCTTCAAGGTTTACAATTAGACTTGAGTTAATATTAACACTCATCCCCACATGAGTGCTCAATACTATTTCCAAAACATACTTTAGCTTATACTATTAATAGAAATTCTTTCCTTTGTGTTGAGATATTTTACTGAATCCTTTAGTTTAAAAAGCTTATTATGGTATAAATGTTCCCCTTTTTGTTCAAAACTCTTTTGGAACTCTTATTTCCCCTGTAGCATTTGACAAATGAACTCAACTCTTGCTCTTTATTTATTTTGAAACTTAACTCTTGGGAATACTTAGTTTCCTTATAGATTTTGAGATTTTAACTAAACTCTTTACTCTTTACTCAACTTGTTACTTTAGCATTAAAACAAAGTTAAAATGATTGTTTAAGAATCCTTTGAAAACTTTAAGAACTTAATTTGACTTTCTTCTTACTTTTAGACTTGACTCCTGACTTCTTTGACTTTGATATTAAGTTTCCTCGAATTGGATTATGGATTCAAGGATCATGATATCATGTTCATGGATGATTCCATGGTGTTTAAATGTTTTCAAAGTGTTGGAATCAACAAGGAATAATAGGTATATCACTTAGGAATTCGTAAGAAAAGATATAGAAAAAATGGTGTGACCAGGGGCCTTGGCGCTCTTAGAGGCGTGGACTCCAGAGCTTTACGGACAGAGGTTTTCCTAAGCCGCTCTTGCTAGAGCATTTCCCAAGGGCCTATTAGACGATTTTTAAGACTTCTGTTATAAAAGTTTCAATTCTAAACATCCCAAACATCCATAGATCCCACCCCAAACCATTAGGATCCATAAGTACTTCAATACCCAATAGATTAGACCTAAAATCAGACCAGAAATATTAAACAAATCTACATGGGATATATTACAATTCAAACCAATAAAAATTGAACGAATTTTAATCAAGAACTTCCATACTCATAATTCCATATACTCTAACTTGCTGAATTGAAACAAATTGGGTGTGGCTGAAAGGACCCAACACCGAATGATCAGATATACCTCGATAGAGATCACCCACGATGAAATCCATGCAATGATCTTGGCGTCCTTGGAAAATTCTTGATCTTCCTCTTCTTTTCTCCTTTCTATCAAGCCCTAAGCATTCTTAGTTTGTCTAAAACTTATTTGGGACATGGTTTTACCCCAAATAATAACTTAAAATGACTTGGTAAATACTAGGGTGAAAATACCACATCAACTTTACTAAAATCTAGATTTGATTTTCCTCAGCTCAACAACCCAACTTCTGAAATACATATTTCCCTCATATGACCTCAAATTTTTGAAAGCTCAGCGGAGTTGGAACGGTCTTCTGAAGATCTTTCCAAACATATATAGTTATAATCCTAAATCTTCCTGAGCTGGAAGTTATAGTCGTTTGATAATGACCAAAACTCACTTTTGAAAGATGGAAATTTTTCTGATTTCCCTACTTATTCCCAAAATTTACTATTTTGGGTTTTTAGTTTATTCTTTGTTAATTGTAGATGCTATGTTAAAATATATCCTCCTTGGGAACATTCGTCCTGAAATGAGAATTCTTTCACTAAACTAAGGTAGTAACATCACTTCAGCACTCAACAATAAAAGCAAGTAATAACATGCTTACATATAGTCTAAAAAAGTGCTAGGAAGAGAATTTTATATCTTTATTCGCATTCTCCCCTTATTCAAAGAGATGTGGATATCAATTCATCATATCCTCCTGAGCTTCCCAAATGACTTTCTCAATGAATTGGTTCCCAAAAGGCCTTGACTGAAGCAACTTCTATTATCCTCAACTTCTGTACTTGACGATCCAAAATCATAACCGAAACTTCTTCATAGGATAAGATATCCTTAATATCAACATTATTAGTCTGTACAAGAAATGAAGGATCACCGAAGCACTTCTTTAGATATTTTATAGGGTCCAATATACCAAGGAATAAGCTTCCCTTTCTTACCAAACCTTATAACACCTTTAATGGGTGAAACCTTAAGATACACCCAATCATCTATCTCAAACTCTAGTTGACTTCTTCTAATATCGGTGTAGGACTTTTGGTGACTTTGTGACGTCTTCAATATTTATTGAATTAATTTACCCTTTTCCTTAGATTGGTGAAATAGATCAGGTACTTTAAACCACCCAATAGGGGATCTGCATCTTCTCCCATAAAGAACATCATATGGAGCCATTTGGATGCTCAAACGGTAAATTTTATTATAAGGAAACTCAATAAGAGGTATGTGATAATCCCAACTCCCCTTGAGGTCTAATCTTTACACTCTGCTTTTCCATCTGTCAGAGGATGAAAAATAGTGCTTAAGTTAACCTTTGAACCGAAACCTTTTTAGAAAGATTTCCAAAATTGAGAAGTAAATTGTGAACCTCTATATGAGATAATGGAGTCTCACACCTCTTGAAGGTACAACATAGCATAATTCTCGATCGAATAGGTAGTCTTTACAAATTTGTCAATCTCTTGACAATCACCCAAATAGAATCACGAGGCAAAGTTCTATTGTCTGAACAAAGAATTCAGGACTTTGGTGCTCTACGTTCAATTGCTGACAATTTGAGCACTTGGCAATAAACTCAGCAATATCTTTTTTCATACCTTCACAACAATATACCTCTCTCAAATTTTGGTACATCTTTGTAGAACCCAGATGAATGGAATATCAAGAGCTATGATCCTCCTCCAAGGTCATGTGTTGGAGTCCATCCACCTTAGGCACACATAATCTTCCTTGGTACTTCAGCACACCATCTCCCCCTCGTTCAAATGTTAATATTCTTTTCTTATGGACACTTGACTTCATATCAAGCAAAAGTTATTCTTGGTCTTGCTTCTCTTTTACCGCTGATACTAATGATGACTAAGCCCCATTGGTCACCACTACGCCTCCTTTTGTGGAATTTGCAACTCTGACTCCCAAACGTGCAAATTTGTGCACATTTTTTTTCTAACTCCCTCTTTCCTTCAACATGAGAATTAATTTCCATGGACAACCTTTAAAAGACATCACCAACCATATTATCCTTTTATGGGTTGTATAGAAAACTCATGTCATAATCATTGAGTAATTCCAACCACCTCGTCTATCTAAAATTGATATCTTTGTAAGATAACACATATTTTCGAAAGCCTCTTTGTTTTGGTCCAGTTGAATATTTTCAAATGAAGACCATAAAGTAAGTGGGTACATATCTTTCAAAACAAAAAACTATCAAGGCAACCAAATATACGTCATAGTTGGATAATTCTTCCTCCATGAAACCCTTCAACTATCGATGAGGCATAGCCCGCTAACCTTCCCATCCCTGTCACATCACTACACGCCAAGCAACTCTTGATTGATCACAATAACACGTATCAAAACCTTGGACTAACCCTCTGGTAAGGTCAAAACTAGAACGATAGTCAAACTCTTTTTCAACTCTTGAAAGATTTTCTTACAAGCTCTGACCATTGGAAATTGATTGTCTTCTAAGTTAATTTGGTCAAATGAGATGTAATATATTAAAACCCTTCAAAAAATCTCCTATAATAGCTATCTAACCCTAATAAGCTTCTTATATCTGTTGGAGATGTGGGTCTAGGCATACTCTGAACTTCCTCTATCTTCTGAGTATCAACTTTAAGCCCATCACAAGAAACTACGTGGAAAAAGAATATCACAAACTTGCGAAAATTCACACTTGGAGAACTTGGAATATGGATCCTTATCCTTTAAGTTCTAAAGTACAATCGTTAGGTGACTATAATGATTTTCTTCATTACTTAAATAAACTAGTATGTGATCAATGAAGACAATGATAAACAAATCTAAATAAAGTTTGAAGACTCTTCATGAAACAAACCCGGGTACTAGTAAAACATATCAACTCGCCACAGCGGGGGTCGGGGGAAATAGAAATCATATCTACCAATAATATCATAAAATCACTATGATCTCAACATGGTAAGTCAACAACAGTACTATTCTCATTAAAATTACCGTCAGTTCACACATGAGGATCAAGCTCCAATACCATACTCAATTTGGAATTATGTTCAGTGATTGAGTATAATGACATCTTTCAAGATTCATTATCTTTATTTCTCTTGTGTCGTACATGACACTCCGCTCCTCAATATTCATTAATCCTCTTGTGTCGGTATTTGACACTCCGATCCCCTACGACTACTGTTCGGAACGTGACACTCTGATCCCTCTACTTGTGTCGAACGTGACACTCTGATCCCCTAAATCTACTTGTCGTTTCATGACCCGATCCCCTAATCTACGTGTCGGTACGTGACACCAATCTCCTAACTCACGTGTCTGTTTCGTGACCCCCGATCCCCTAAATCCGTTTCGTTCGGACCCCGATCCCCTAATCTACGTGTCGGTTCGTGAACACCCGAGCCCCTAAATCTACGTTCGGTTCGTACACCCGGTCCCCCTAATACTACGTGTTTTGGTTCGTGACACCCGACCCCTAATCTCCTTCTATCCACTTCATCACCTTCTTTTATATCAAGGCATCATCATTTAACAAGAGATTGGTTTTTTACGCAAGATTTTTTGGGATTCAATAACTTATCATGCTTTATAATCACAATTATATATTACATTCAGCACGCATACAATTAAGACATAGAAGGGTTTACAATATTATCTATACATATCATTCGCTATTAAGAGTTTTACTACGAATATTCGTAGAAAACCATAACCTACCCCACCGCAGAATTGCGATCACAAGCTATCTTCCCAATGCTGTATTCTTCCTTCTCCCTTTTATCGATTCTCGCTCTCTCTTTGTTCTTTTCTTTAAATTATTCCAAACCCTCTTTCTTTTACCCTATAATGATATAATTAATTATAATGATGGCACTAATAACCCACTCATTAACTTAAGTTCCTCTTTTAACCCCCAAGTAATTAGACTTATTAACATTAACCCACCACTTTGTTTTATATTAAAGCACAAAATATGTCCCAAACGCCCCTTAAATAAATTGACAGAAATCCGACCCAGCTGGGATTTAACGCAGCCTTTGACGGGCGTCGTGCCTGCGACGGTCTGTCCCTGCTGTCCGTTACAAAGTCCAGAGACTTTGATCTCTGTAAAAGTCTGTGACGAGCCGTCGTGCCTGCGACGTTCCTCCTGCCATTTCGTCTGACGTTCAGAGAGCCGCTCTCAGTACCCAAAATTTAATTGTCTACATATGTTTTGGAACGAGACCCCCCGAATGGTCCGTCGTGCCCATTACGGTTCGTCGTGGGGTCCCGTCGACTCCGCCAGTTTTTCCAGCATAAAATCTTCGTGCTCAAAACACTAACAGGTCGCTACCAGAGATACCATTTACCCAGCGTTCATCCTCGAACGATCATGAGAAGTAAACAAGCGTGCAAGAAGTACTTGAACTGTAAACCGGTGTGGGTATCTTTACTTGCAATCTTGCCTCCTTCTCCCAAGTGGCTTCTTCAACCGGTCGATTCTTCCAGTGTCACCTTGAATGGATGCCTCTCCCTGACCTCAACTTGCGACTTCTCTATCTAAAATAGCAACAGGCTCCTCCGCATAATACAATTCTCACTCAGAAAACTGAACAACTGTAATGTAGTTTCCATCCCATGGTACTTTTCAACATCGCACTGGAATACCGGATGTCTCGGAGAGTGCGGAGGCAACAGCTAATCATAAGTCACCTCCCCCTACTCGCTTCAGAACTTCAAATGGACCAATATACCTCGGACTAAGCTTACCTCTTTTTACCAAATCGCATCACATCCTTTCATGGTTGAAAACCTTCAGGCAAACCTGTTCACCTTCCATGAACTCCAAATCCCTAACCTTCGATCTGGGCATACTCCTTTTTGCCTACTTTTGAGCCGCTAAAGCTTTTCTTTGCATGATTTTCACCTCTCTAATAATCCCTCAAAAGGTCCGTGCCCCAAGGTCTAACTCGAATGCATCAAACTAACCAAATGGGAGACCTACATCTCCTCCCTACAATGCTTCGAAGGAGCCCATATCAATACTTAGTGATAGCTATTATTGTATGAAAACTCCGCTAAGGGTAGAACTTATCCCAATGAACCATCGAATTCATCACACCTGCTCGAAGCATTCTTCCAATACTTGAATCGTTCGTCATACTGTCCCTCGTCTAGGTGAATGTTGTACTAAGGTCCAACCAAGTACCTAATTCAGCATGCAATGTTTCTCCAAAACTTAAAGTAAACTTCCTACCTCTATCTGATATGATTGATAGTGGAACCCCATGTCAATCGCACGATTTCTGGATATATAGCTCTTTGCTACTTCTCGTCATGTAATTCACCGTAACTGGAATAAAATAGCGACCTTATTTACCTATCAACAATCACCAATAGATTCAAACTTGCCCAATGCTTTGAAGACCAACCACAACGTCCATTGCATTCTCTCCCACTTCCATTCAGGAATGGTCTTCTCTGAAGTGTTCCTCGGGCCTTTGTGTTCATAACTTTTACTTGTTTGGACAATTGGAACATTGGCAACAAACTAAACAATGTCGCGCTTCATTCTACTCCACCAAAAGTTTGCGGCATGGTCACGGTACATCTTGGTTGCACCAGGATGTATATATCCGAACTATGAGCCTCTGTAGAATAAGTGTTGATCAAATCATCAACCGGGGTCCATACCCTTCCCTTGATTCTGAACCCTTCCTCATCCATTATTGCTTCTTAATCCTCTACTCGAAACCCTTCTCTCGAATTTTCTACTAGTTTCTCGATCATCAAACTGTTTCCCCTTGATCTTGTCAAGAAAAAAGATCTCGCCTCCAACACTGGCCAACAATCCTCCCTTCTCATTTACTTCTAACCTCATAAAGATCATTAGCTTATAGTATAACCTCACTACCAGGGCGTCTAGAAGCTTGCAAGTGAGATGACTTCCCATTCTTCCGCCTTTCTACTTAAGCTCCGCTACAACATTCGCCTTCCGGATGATACAAAATAGTGCTGTCGTTAGTCTTCAGTAGTCCATCATCTCTATGTCTCAGTTCAATCTTCGAGTAAAGGCATATTGAGCCTAAGAGATCCGTATAGACCTCACACTTAACCCCATATAAAATAAAGTCTCCATTTCTTGTAGTGAAACACAAACCGTGCCAATTCCAAAGCATGAGTTGGATATGTTACCGTTCATGCACTTTTATTGTCTTGAAGCATAGCAATCACATTCTTCTCTTGCTTAGCACTGCACCAAACCCGAATATGTTGCATCACATAGACAATCAAATTCTTACCGTCCACGGGCAAGGGTGAGAATTGTGGCAGTATCAAAAAGTCTTGACTTTCTGAAAGCTTTCCTCACACTCATCCGACCATACAAATGGAACATGTTTCTTAGTCAAGTTCGTCAGTTGGGAAGCAATAGAAGAGATCCCTTGTACAATCGCGGTAGTAGCTAGGCTAACCCACAAAGCTCCTTATTTCTGACACATTAGTAGGTCCTTACCCAATTCTTCACTGTCTCCCAATCTTAGAAGGATCCACCATCACTCCATCCTTAGAAACCACGTGCCCCAAGAATACCTGCTCTAGCCAAACTCACACTTAGAGAACTTGGCATAAAGCTTTCTGTCCCTCAACATTTCCATACCATTCCCCCCCCCCCCTCAATGCCTCCTCATCGTTTCCTCCTTATTTTAGAGTATATCAATATAATCTAAAAATACGATCACAAAGAGATCCAATATTGGCTTAAAAATCTCCGTTCATCCAATACTCCATGAACGCCGCACAGGGGCAATTTCGTTAGTCCAAAGGACAGTACCAAGAATTCATAATGCCCATACCTGGTCGAAAAGCAGTCTTTGGCACATCTGCTGCCCGTATTTTCCTTGATGATAACCAGAACTCAGTCAATCTTAGAGAAGACACAACACCTTGTAACTGATCGAACAAATCATCAATGTCGAGGAGAGGAACCTGTTCTTAACAGTTACTTTATTTAGTTGCCGGTAATCGATGCACATCCGAAGACTCCCATCTTCTTCTCACAACAAATAGGAACACCCAAGGGGATGCATTGTCTAATGAAACCTTTGTCTCAACAACCTCTTGAATGGGCCTTTAACACTCTTATTCAGCGGGGCCATCTATAAGGGGGTATAGAAATGGGGTCGGGTACTTGGTTCAGATCGATGCAGAAGTCAATATTCTATCCGGTGCATCCAGGAATGTCTGTAGGAAACACATCTAAACTCGCGGACATCGAACCGACTCAAATTGTTAGGTACTTGGGCTAGTGTCCCCATCCTTGAGATGTGCCAAGAAAGCTAAACACCCTTTACTACCATTGTTCTTAGCATGAAGAAGGACGATTTAATATGCCCGGATTGGAAGTGTGTCCACCCTCCCCACTAAAGATCTGTCCCAGGCTTGGCTAACGTTCAGTTTAGCATTACAATCCAAGATCGCAAATTTCGGAGAAGCCAGTCATACCCAAATTATATCAAAATCGACCATTTCTAAGATAACGCAAATCTTACATATGTGGCTCCCCACAAGTTCACCAAACAAGACCTATATACTTTTCAACTCCACAGACTCACCGCACCGGAGTAGAACACAAATAGGCAGATCAATTATTCACAATGTAAATTTAGACCATTAGCAACTGAAGAAGATACTAAAAAATGTGGATCCAGGATCAAACAATCGAAGCCATGCAATCACAACAGAAAGATTACCTGGATAAAAGCATCAATGTCTCCGCCGCCATCTCCCAGTGAAAGCATAACAATGGGCCCTTTCATTTGTTTGGTCCGTTGCCCCTCACCATGTTTGTGATGTACTGGCCCATTTTGCCATCACCCCGGCCGTTTTGGTGACCACCATTACCTTCGCCACCCGCGTCCTCCAGAATGAAGGCCTCTACCATGAACCCACCTCTACCTCTAGCTATTGGGGGTCTATCAAACTCTGTTTGGGACAATTCCTCCTAATATATCCAGTCTCCCCACATCCATAACACTCTCTAAGTCAGCATAAGGTTCTCAGAGAAGTGTTGACCGGTCTCAGTGGACCCCAACTACAGTCTGTAGTGGAAACTGAATGGGTCGAATTGAGTGACCTCCGGAACCCTGTCTCTAGAGTAGAACCATTAATTCCCCCCCTTTCGAAACCTCTTTGATGTCGATGCCATGGTGAATTCACTGGCTTCACTCCCTCTACCTCTATCCACGAAGTCTACCACTCTTGAAAAAGATTTCGCTGTGGCCACTACCTGTAAAAAGCGAATTGCAACTCTGATCTCACCTTCACAAAACGGCAATCCGCTTGTGGGACTGCACCATAGTTGGGTGGCATACCGGAATAATCACGAAATTTAGCCTCATCATGCAGTAACCGACATCTACCTTGCTTAGGCTCAAAAACTCATCCCTTTCCTATCCCTCAAGTAACGGGGGATATACTTCTTCCTAAACAAGCTAGTAATGATGCCCAGGTCATAGGGTGGCGCCTCTGTTGGTTGACCACTCACATGTGATGCGCCACCACATTTTGGCGTTCCCTTGAAAACGATAAGTCACAAACTCAACACCAAACCGTTCTACTATACCTACCTTGTGTATAGCTCATACAGTCACCAGAAAACATAAGCATCCTCAGTTCTGCACCCTTGAAGACTGGAAGTTTCAATTTCAGACTTACTGAAAATTTCATGCTGATATTTGTCATTATAGCCCAATAAGGTTTTTTAAGTTTTGTAGTCAGATGTGGAAACATGCCTATGTCCCAATGAGGCATCCTACGAGGAGCCAATATGGCTGCATGTTGTACCTCTGAACCCGGAGGTTGTTGGTGCAGAAAAACACTGGAGGTGCCTACCTGATCAGACAACCCGCTAAATAAGCAAGAACCTGATTGATCATTTCTGGGGTAGGTTGGGGTTGCATCCTTCATTCTGCACTTGGTTTCATTTTTCCCCTTCCTCACCCTCTTCTTACCACTTCCTCATGTCGGTGAGGAGTCACCGGCCCTAGTAGCCAGAGGTCTAGGTACTCGTCCTCTTCATCTAGAGGACGTCCTCCCACGACCTCTTGCACTCTCTTCTTCTCGCGCTACATCCCCAGTGGCTGCTGACCTTCTTGTCTTGCCGATGTTGGGTTGGCGTAGTCGTTTTTGCTCTAGTTCTAACCATCTGCGAACAGAGTAAGATGGTCAGATACAATTTGATCACCTAGATACCAATTGATCCAATTAATAGCACGAAAGAAAGAAAGAATGAATTTTCCTAACTTCTTATAGCCTCTTAAAGAAAGTAAAGGCGTCCCCTACCGTCCTTAAGACTCTACTATCCTGTTCTTGTGTTTATAGACCAACGAACCAATGCTTTGATACCAAGTTTGGCACGACCCAAATCGGATCGCATTGGCACCTACACTTATCCTTCTATGTGAGCAAACCAACCATCTAAACCTTAAATTTCAATTGTAATATCAACAGAAAGTATGCCGGAAGACTTCAACAACTTATTAAAAAAACCAATTCAATAACTTCTACAATCAACATCTATTATTCCCCAAAATCTGGAAGTTCATCACCACAATACTCTTATGATCAAATTACTAAACTAATTATATTCTAAAAGCTAAAATAACAAAAGCTAGTCTCATGCCGGAACTTCAAGGATCAAAGACATGAGGAAGAAGATCCAGTCCAAGCTTAGAGCATTAGCCTCACCCTGATATCCGGAGTAATGAAGACTGGCTAGAGTTACTGTTGAGTCGCAGATGACGGCACGTTTGCTGCACTCCACAAATAAACAAGAAGAAAACATAAAGTAGGGGTCGACAAAACACGGTACTAAGTAGATTCACGGCCAACTCAATAGAAATCAATATATTACCCAAGTCATATCATAAAATCAACTATGATACTCACATGTTAGCAACAGCAAATACTATATCTTAACAATTACCTTCAAGTTCACACATGAGGACTCAATCCTCAATACCATACTCATTTGGGAATTATGTTCATTAGATTGAGTATATTAACATCTTTGAAGATTCATTATCTTTATTTCTCTTGTGTTGGTACGTGACACTCTGCTCCCTCATATTCATTAATCCTCTTGTGTCGGTACGTGACACTCCGATCCCCTACTACTATGTGTCAGAACGTGGCACTCCGATCCCCTACTACTATGTGTTGGAAAGTGACACTCCGATCCCCTAAATCTACGTGTCGGTTCGTGACACCCGATCCTCTAAATCTACGTGTCGGTTCGTGACACTCGATCTCCTAAATCTACGTGTCGGTTCGTGACACCCGATCCCCTAAATCTACGTGTCGGTTCGTGACACCCGATCCCCTAAATCTATGTGTCGGTTTGTGACACCCGTTCCCCTAAATCTACGTGTCGGTTCGTGACACCCGGTCCCCCTAATACTACGTGCCAGTTCGTGACACCCGATCCCCTAATCTCCTTCTATCAATTCATCAAGCCTTCTTTTATATCAAGGCATCATCATTTAACAAGAGATTAGGTTTTTATCAAGATTAGGGATTCAATAACTTCATCATGCTTATATCATCACAATTATATAATTACATTCATGCAAGCATACAATTAAGCACATAGCAGGGTTTACAATATTATCAATACATATCATTCGCTATTAAGAGTTTACCACAAATATCGTAAGAGAAACCATAACCTACCTCCACCGAAGATTTGCGATCAACAAGCTATCTTCCCAAGGCTGTATTCTTCCTTCTCCCTTGATCGATTCTCTCTCTCTCTCTCTCTTTGTTCTTTTCTTTTTCTTATTCCAAACCCTCTTTCTTTTACCCTAGTAATCATATAATTAATGTATAGAGAGGGCACTAATAACCCACTAATTACTTAAGGTTCCTCTGTTAACCCCCAATAATTAGACTTATTAACATTAACCCATCACTTTATAATTAAAGCAAGAAATAGTCCAAACGCCCCTTAAATAAACTTCTGAAATCCGATGCAGCCTGGGATTACGCAGCCTGTGACGTGGCCGTCGTGCCTGCGACGGTGCCACTCCTGCTGTCGTTACAAAGTCCATAAAAGGGGCGTGGCCGGTGTGGGTTCATTTTAATGTGAGTCGCCCCCAATTTAAGTAACGACGACCCCCACAACGCCTGAGTACTGCCGTAGGCGCCCCATAGATTCTTGTAAAGTGTTGAACGGACCTACTTTGTCAGAGGCGTGTGGGCGTTGACTCCCTTTTTCCAGAAATAAAAATCTGCTGCTCAAAATGACTAAACAGGTCGTTACATTAGAGTTTAGGTCTTAGGGATTTTTTAGGGTACGAATTAAAGGTTTTAGATTAATGTTTAGAACTTAGGGTTTCTTTAGGTTTAGGATTTTCGTTAAGTGTTTTATCTATGTTGTAAGGGTTTAGGTGTTTGGGTTTTTGAGGTTAACATTTTTTATTGTTTAATAGATTTAGCGTTTAGGGCTTAGATTTTTTTTTTTTGTGTGTTTTAGGATTTAACATACACTATTTAAGGCTTTATAGGGTCTAGATTCTGGATGTTTTTATGTTAATTTTGTTTTGGGTTTTCTATGGTTTTTAATGGTTAAGTGTTTCTTAGGGTTGTAGGAATAGTTTTTTTATGTGTTTTAAAGTTTAGCATATACTAGTTCTTAGGGTTGAGGAATTAGTTTTTTAGTATTTTCTAGAAATAGGGATTATTGACTTTAAGAATTTAGGGTTTCAAGATCGTGTTTTTTTATGTGTTTTTAATGGTTATAAGGGTTAATTTTAGGCTTTAAATAGTTATAAGGTTCATTTAAGGTTTTATTGGAGGTTTATGATGTTGCGTTCAGAGCTTACGGTTCTCGTGATCTTATAATGTATTTAGTGATCATAGAATATAGGGTTTCTTAAGGTTTATGCATTAGGGATTTAGCCTAATGTTTTTTGGCGTTTAGGGTTTTTGTAAGGTTAAGTGTTTCATAGTTTTTTAAGAGTTTAGGGATAAGGTTATAGAGTTTTTTTTTAGTTTTTTAGTTTTAGGGTTTATGAATTTTTAGGATTTTTTATTTAAAGCTTAGGGGTTTCAGGGGTTTTAAAATGTTTTAATGTTTATAGGATTTAGTGTTTCATAATGTTCAAGGTTAGATTTCTTATGGTATTAGGTATAGGATTTAGAATTTTCAGATAGTGTTTAGGGTATTGGATTGAGGGTTTCTTAAGGTTAAGTATTCACAATTTATGGTTTTAGGTTTTTTCTATTTTTTTTAGTTTAAATACCTTCTGAGGGTAGAGTTTAAGCAACACCGCTGGGCCTTATTATAGATAAAAAAAAAAGCACAAGGAGGGGGACATAAACCTTACCTCCGATCCTATGGCGGTTCAGAGTCGACTTCCAAGGAAAGTCAACTCATCCCTTTGTAAAAAAAATTAACCAAGAAACTAAGCACCTGCCTGAGAGGAATCCTCTCAATACATAGAATCTACGAATATAAGGCAATAAGCAAGGGATATTCTCCCCTTACATTTCAAAAAAGACTAACCTAACCTATTCAAATAATCTATAGCTTTAAGGTATAGCTAAGTTGAAAAGTATGAAAGAACATCTTAAGGATGTTCTTTGATTTTTTAAATCTCTCTCTCTAAGTGCTGGCATTTCCTTGTGTCTAAATGGTAATATGATCTTGCCTCCTTGAGTAATAATTGACTATTTAAGTAGAGATGTGGAGTAGTAATCTTGTGGTTGTGTTTAGCTACTGCGTCCGCCAAAAAGTTGGCCTCTCTGAAGATATGTTTGCAGGTGAACTCTTGAGTCTGTGTGATGAGATTCTGAAGCTTCTGCACCAACTAAGTGGTTCCCTACTGAGGTCTTGATATCTTCATTAGACCTTTAACAAATAGTTGGGAGTCAACTTCCAAAAAAATCATCCTGAAACCTAGCTCCAGTGCACAAATTATTCAAAAAATATCACCCTCATTTCCGCTTGATTATAAGTGTCTTGTCAAAGGGGAGATGAAAATGTTTGTACCATTTATTCCTCCTGATCCCTCACTATACCTCCTATTCAAATTCTGCTAGGGTTACTGAGTACACTGCCATCAATGTTTATCTTCACCCAACGATCTGGAGGTTTCCTCCATGTTACCATGGTTATTTTAGTGTCATGAACGCATTTCTCCCTTAGCTGAATTAGGTCTTTCGCTGTAGACAACCATTTGATAAGGTGAAATTAGTTGCCATAAATTTGTACTTGTCCTTGTGGACTGTATATTATACTCTGTTGATGTTGGATGATTTGACTTTATAGTTTGTAGCACATATGTTCTTCCACAGGTTCCGTAAAATAAATATATGAGGGGATTGAAGGAGCAGTTTCTGATCCTCATTTTTGATTTAGTTTTCCAGTATTGGATGATAATTTGTTGTATTGAGTTGTGATTTTTATTGACACGAGCAACTTCTGCAAAACTTCCCCAAACATAAGCTGCAAAGGTTCAATTTTTGAAGGTGTGCTCGATTATATCATAACCTAACATGTTAAAACAACAAAAACAATGTGCTCTCTTAATGCCAAAGTTAGTTGGCTTATCATTGGTAGGAAGTTTATCCATTAAAAATATTCAAAATTAAAGGACTATTGAAAAGGGATATTCTTATGATAAATCAGTTGAAATGATTTTTGCTCCTCTTTTCCCTGATTTCATTCTAGGCAGTTGCTCAACTAAAGCTCCCATCAGTGTTGAGGATCCAAATAGCTTTATCTTGCAAGTGTTGTTTTTGAGGAATTTTAGTAGCTACGATGCTTGCTAAGTAATCAGCAGGGGCCTGTTGGGTGAGAATGTTCCAATTCCATTGTCCCTCATTCCATAATTCTTCTGAGTAGTATGGTTGTTTTTATTGCTGTTAGTACAAAATTGAGCTAGTAGTCCAGCACCAAGCCAATTAAGTTGTTTTTAATTGTTTAGCAAGCTTTTAAATTTTTTTTTAATTTTCTCGAGATTCTTTGCTCTTCTAGGTCCTTCCTTTACTTTATATAAGAGATAAAGAAAATTGATGATAAAAGTTAAACATATCTATATAATATAGAAAGAAGAAAAGAGAGAAAGAATGATTATTTCCTTTATCTTAATGTACTATCTCATGTATTAATTATCTTTCTCAATTGGGAGTGATGGCTGAGTGGGCTAATGCGGCGGTTTGCTAATCCATTGTACGAGTTAATCGTACCTAGGGTTCAAATCCCTCTCTTTCCATTGATGATTGATTTTTTTAAAAAAAAATCGAAATCCTTTGTTCTTATACATAGTTAAATATGTGGATTTGACCAAATCTTACGAAAATTTGAAAATCATGCAAGGAAAAACATTTTTTATTTTATTCTTCACGTCCAAGATTATGTCTAGATCATTAGATAGAAATCCAAAGATGAAGAGACAAACAACAAATATCACTACTGTGTAAACAAAGAGTTTGAGAGTAAGCATTACACAATCTCTAAGATGATTTTTTTAATAATAATTAAAAAAAAATAGATCATCCATCACATATCCTAGTTTGACACCAAGCAACGAAGCTCTTTCTCAAAAAGATTTTTCATAAATTCTTTAATAATAAGAGTTTTTCACTAACCAGATTTTTTATATACACAGGAGGAGCCTAATAAGGTCTTTCACTAGAAAGGAAAGAGCCAAAAAATAAGGACATTAAGTTAAGACAAATTTCTCGTGACTATCCAACAATTTCAATGTTTGAATCAAGATTTCAAATGATAAAGCTTATCTGATTTTATTGATTTTCTAATTTTTTTCTCGAATAAATCATGAATTTTCTAGGATATTATTAAGGATCTCATAAAAAACATACAGCAGCTTGCCAAACAAAGTCTAAGAGAAAAAAGAACAAAGGTATGACTGGCATAATATCAACAATTGGATTCAAAAAAGCATAGGCATCGGGCAATTTGCCGAGGAATATATATATATATATATATGTACTTTGAGTTAAGAATATTCTTGTGTTGAGAAGAGCCAAGGTAAGTTCATCTTGATCTCCTAAAGCTTAAGTCGTTCGTTAGCTTTCCATCTCGCATACTCGTACATTCAATGTGGTGATGTGAGTTAGCCTACATCATTTCATGATGCAAATGCAGGTAACCAGGATTAGCACGCAGCATATTGTTGATCCAGTTGCGCATTCTAGAGTCACTTGGTGAGCCTCCTTATATTCTAGAGGACATCCTTTTTATTGCTTTCTAGCATAGTTCATTAGGATGTTGTGGGGGCTTTCCCAACATCAATATTAGTTATTTTAGAGGCTTCATAGACATTTAATAGTTCAGTTTTGGAGTTTAAATAACTTATATTTTATTTGTTCAAGTTTTGAGATTTAATGCCATTTTGGCCAAGACAATTAATTAAGTGATTTGATGAGAACTTTTTTATTCTTTATCAGAGAATTTGTATAGTCTTCCTCTATGTTATGTAAGCTAGTCCAAGGGTTCGCTTGGGGGCCAGTAATGGTCATCGAGTGCTGGCCACATTTAGGGTTTCGACTTTGCACATTACAAACTTGGTATCAGAGAACAATGTTCAAGATTCCCAATGATCCTATGAATCCATTTTGGTAGAGTCACAGTCATCGGTGTCAATCCTGCCACATCTATTATTAGGAGTCTACAACATTTAGAAACATCTCTCTTCTTCACATTCTTTCGTGCATTAGAGTTTATCTCAGAAAAGTCTCTATGTAATTTGTGCTTGTGCGTGTTTCAGATCATCATGCATCTACAAAGATCAGTTAGAGATCGACCAACTAGGACAAATATCATTAAAGAAGAGGTCCAAATGTGTCGAATGTGCAACCCCAACAAGAGATTAACAATACTGAGTTCCACAAGGCTATTCGAATGTTGAACCAAGGAGGTGACTAACCAAGTCAGGCAACTGAAAGCGCTCGACAGGAAAAGGCTGACACCTCGAGGGTTCATGAGTCTTTGATAATGAATCCTTCTAATTTCTTCGGATCAAGCACTACTGAGGATCCAAAAACATTGTGGAAGAAATGAATAAAGTTTTTAAGGTAATGCATGTTGTTCATACTGAGAGGGGGGAATTAGTTGCATACCACTGAAGAGTGTGGCTAAAACTTAGTTCGGTCAATGGAAGAAGGGCAGAGATGGGATGCACCACCTCCAAGGTGGGATTGTTTCGAAGAAGCCTTATTGGGGAGATTCTTTCATCGAGAATTGAAGAAAGCAAAGGTACAAGAGTTTCTCACTTTGATATAGGACTTCATGAGTATTCATCAGTAGGGGTTTAAGTTCAACCAACTTCTTGATATGCTCCGAAGATGGTGAAAGATATCAGGAGCAGAATGATCTTATTTATTGATGACTTGGATCGTGCTTCAAGCAAGGAAGTTAGGGATACAATGTTAATTTGTGACATTGACATATCCATGCTTATGGTTTATGTGCATCAAGTTGAAGAGGAGAAGTTGTGGGAAAGAGAGAAATATCAAAACAAGAAAGTGAATACTCGGAATGAGTCTGGTCAATAGTAGGGTGGTTCAAGTCGACCACAACTTCAGAAATCAAAAGGCCATGCACCATCATCTGCTAGTGCACCTGCGCACAGAAACATAATTTAGTATAGTGGCTAAAATTCACAGAACTTTAAGTCTAGACCAGTCCAATACTAGGTAGTGTGGCACAAGGAGGTGGTGGTATTTTTCAATGTTGTAAATGTTTGTAGTACACACACTGGTAGATGTTATGATAGCCAGACAAGTTGTTTCAACTGTGGTCTAAAGGTTCACTTTATAAGAAAGTGCCCTATGAATAAGCAAGGTGGTAGAAATCCGGGAAAAAGATCTCAATCTTCATAAGTTGCTCCCCCCAGACAGGGCTGCTCCTCGAGGAGCCACTTCTAGTACTGGCGGAGGCACAAACTGTCTCTATATAATCACCAGTAGTTAAGAGTAAGGGAACTCTCAAGATATTATTATGGGTACGATCAAAGTCTTTACTTTAGATGCTTATGATTTGTTAGACCCAGGATCAAGTTTATCGTTTGCAACTTCTTATGTTGCAAATAAGTTTGAGATTCTTCTGAAAAAACATTTTGAACCCTTTTGTGTTTCTTCACCTGTTTGGGAGTCTATTCTAGAAAAAATAATCTATAATGATTTGCCTATTTCAATCAATCACAAGAGCACTATGGCTAATCTAGTAGAATTAGACATGATAATTTTGATGTCATTCTAGGAATTGATTGACTCCTTTCCTTTTATGCATCAATAGACTGCAGAAATCGAGTCGTCAAGTCACAAATACTAATGAACGAGTCATATATTGGACTAGTTGTTCAGCAGTGCCTAAGGGTCATTTCATTTTGTACTTTAAGAAGAGGAAAGTAGTTTCATAGGGTTGTATCTATCCCTTGGTCTGAGTTATTGACTCAAGTGTTGAGGTACCTTTTCTTTAGAAAATACTTATAGTTAGTGTGTTTCCAAAAGTATTTTACAATGATCTACCCGGAGCCCCTCCCGAAAGAGAGAGGTTTTTGCATAGACATCATCCTAGATACTCTTCCTATATCTATTCCATCATACATAATTGCACCAGCAGAGTTAAAATAGCTAAAAGAACAACTGAAAAATTTGGTAGATAAAGGCTTCATTCGACCAAGTGTCTCACCTTGGGGCACACCGGTCTTATTTGTAAGGAAGAAAGATGGGCCCCTTAGAACAAGTATAGACTACCACCAATTGAATAAGGTGACCATCAAGAATAAATATCCTTTTGGAAGGATATATGATCTTTTTGATCAACTTCAAGGTAAATTTTATTTTTCCAAGATTGACCTTAGATCAGTCTATCATCGGTTGAAATTTAGGGAATGTGATATGCCGAGACAACTTTTAGAACAAGGTATTGGAATTATAAATTTCTTGTTATATCCTTTGGTTTGACGAATGCACCAACAACATCCATGGATCTCATGAACAGAGTCCG
>JAKWJA010000738.1:0-30199 GCA_027704765.1 Solanum habrochaites
ATCAACACTACACACCAAACAAAAGATTAGTGATTTTCAATTCGAGTTTCAATCAAGAAATTGCCTGGTACAAAGTGTGTTTTACCTTAATTGTTAAACATTATCTATCCTTTACTTTATCTATGGGAATGTGATGTTATATTATGATACTTTTATGTGATGTACTGTTCTGATACATTTTTATATAATCGTTGTTGTCATTCATAATTTGATTGGAAATAAATTCGGAATAAATATATTTGTTGTTAGGTATGTTGTAACAATTTTTAATGATTTGAATAAAGTTTTTAGTTAATGTCATGTAGAATTCTTTGAATATTGAAAATTATAAAGGGATTTTAGGTTAGTATAATGAGTTTTTTGGTTTATTTAGATAACAATTTTAGCTTAAGATAGGTTGAATAATTAATTGAATTTACTTATTGCCTATACAATTTCTATAGGTGTAACATTCCAAAATTAAATATTAAGGAGCCTGTATATCATTAAATCATACAATTTTTTGTTTCTATTTAAATTTACGTATTGGACCTTACACAAATTTAGTCAGAGTTAATAATAATCATTTTCTTTCGAATAATTGGTTTGGATTTATAAAAGGAAAATAATTATTTTACGTCAAACAAACTTTTGTATACATTTTAAAAATCGTTGTCTCAATTAGAATGTGGCTTACACATTTTGGAGACACTAAAAAAACCTCAAGGACGCGAGTTGGGCAACCTTGGTAAATTAAAATTATATTAAGTAATTAATTTCATTTAATTTAAAGTAATAGCGTGTAAATTGAAATTATTAGGTGTGACGAGTTCGAGAGGAGAAGATATTTATTGTCTCAAATTCAAAGATCGGAGGATGCCAGTTATCTTTGGGATTAAGACAATAAAAGTTGATGATAAAAATAACCTAATTTTTGTTAAAAAATAAAATGGCCATAGGACACAATTTATCCGAAATCCAATAAAGAAGCAAGAGTTAACCAAAAAGCGGAAACATACTAGAAACACGGGATCTCGAGGGATGCCTCATACCGTCCCCTCAGTCAAAAAGAAGTAGTTACCTGTATTTCTAAATTTTGCAGACCAAACAAAGAGTTCATTGCTTTTGATTAGGGATTAAAGTAAAAGGGGACTTGGAACACCATAATTATTTCCCAAAGGGAGACCTGAAACAATTAAAAATAACCATAACAATAATGTAGTTAAAATGAAAAAAGACCTTCCGCTGGAAGCACAAAAAAAATGGTGTACAACTTGGCGGACCTCTGACTTTTGGTTGGTTTAAAATATTTTTACGTAGTCGGGACTTACTGAAATATGATTAAATCCAAAATATTAATTTAAATATAAAACCAAAGCATTCGACTAATAAATGGTGTAAAATTTTAAGTTCGGTCAAAAATTATTTTGTCTACAAGTTATTACTCGACGTTGTGCCTTAAATGAATCGCAAAAAACACGAAGCCCAAGTCTCCTTGACCGCCTACATCTAGATCACAAGAAGCTAGTTATGCCTAGAAGCTAAAAACGGATGCTCGACCTCTCAAACCAAAAATTAACCAGACCTCAATAGGGCCTAAAATTCATCCCTCGAATCCAATAAAACTCTCAAAATTCTATCCAAGCATATTGTACCCTGATGTTGACCAAAGTCAAACATAAAGGACTAAAATTTATAATTTCACAGATTAGACTCAAATGCTCAAAATGACTTTAAAATAGAAACAAAAATTCTTTCATGGAAGAAGATTACATTCTAAACGAATGGAATTGATGGAATCCCATATGATAGCTCGAAAACTCTAAAGTCACCAAAAATTACTTTTTTAAAACAACTTATCTTCAAATCAAAACTTACCAGATTGTCATTATGTTAACTTAAGTTTAATAATAAAACTGTTTTAATACTCCACATAGAAGAATTCGGGTCCATAGGGGAGGGAACGTTATAAAATGTACGAAAAACTTTCAAAAATTAAAACAGGACTAGTTCATTACAAACTTGGTGACATCTTGATGAATATAGTACCGCAAACTATGAGATTCTTCCAAAAACATTCGGGAATCAAGTGACCACTCGAGCAACACAAAATCATTCCTCTTAAAAACTAGGTTACAACCTCCTATATCGAAAGGGCCTCTTAGGTCTCCCAGGACAACACCTTATTCTGAGCTTACTCAACTCCTCATCCTCCTTACTTTCTTAGGCCTTAATTTTCTCCATAAAGGTGATCATAACCTCCATAATATACACCCCCACCTTCTAAAACTGCTACAATAGAACTTAGGATTCCAAGGACTGAATCTCTCTAGCAAGGGTCACTTAGACACTTTCCAAGCAAGTCAAATTTATCCATGCTAACAGTTTTCCAATTTCATGTGTCTGCCACCACATTGACCTTCCTTGGATCATTATAAAGGATCACAGTCATATTTCCGTAAGCAAAGTACATCCATCTCATTTTCGTAGATTCAAAATTTTTTTAGAGTGAAAACATTGTTGTAGACTATGATGATCATTATTACCTCACACGTTGCTCGCTAAAGATAATGCAACTGATCTTGAAACAAATGTATCGCTGCCAACTCTAAATATGGGTGGGGTAGGTTTCTTCTCTGGTACTTCGTGTCTGGATAGGCATAGGCCTATAAAACATTGATGGTAATGACAAAACTCATCGAATCCTGAATATTAATAATCACAATAAATAATGAAATCCTTACCTTCCACCAAAATACCAAGATATGCGTTGTAGTCAAAAGATTCTTGAACTTTTAAAAACTCTCGTCACACTTCTCTAACCACTCGAATGGATGGTACATCCTTTATAGTCAAGATGGGCAAATGCATAGTAATAGAAGCAACGTTTCTCATAAACCTACGTTAGAAGCTAGTAAGACTATCCCGATCTGGGCCTATTTACTGGACGCAACACAGCGTACTCGACCCTGAAGGGGTCATATACAAGCCTCATAGCTCATTCATTGCATAGATAATAAAAATAGTACATAATTAAAAAAATTTAGTTGAAACCATACGATTCAAAATATTAAAGATATCTAAACGATAGCGGAAGTCTATATCTCACATGGTCATCTTAGACACAATCTTGAAGAATAGTATGGACACAACTTTTTACAATAGAAATCTAGAATAGTCTATTACATGAAAAGGAAAGGAACTTCTAAACACTTGTCCGCAATCTATGGGACATACCCAATATGTCTTGGAGAACTCTAATCCAAGCTTCACTAGAGAATGCAATCACTTGCCGGAATTTACACTTTGTAGTAAAACGTAGAAGAAGAGTAGGTTAGCATAATTAAGTACTAAGTATTATAGTCATGCAAAAACATGCTTAAATCAGACATTTTATTTTAAAGTCATGCTTTTATGCCATTTTGACTAAAAACTTCGGAACAATCAAATAGAGGCATAAATCTATGAATAAACCAACATACAAGTCATTTCATCACAGTAGAGGCACAATCAACATACATGACATTGCCTTCACATTGAACCCTCACCTCAAGTAACACTAAGTATACCTAGTGCAGTGTATGGATAACGTCTCATACCACTATCTACACTAAGGTACAATCCTAAGGTCACCAAAAATGAACTTACCATTCGACCTTTCCATCTTCACACATTTTTCACACATAAGAGACACAAACATTACATTAGAACATATCAGTTCTTTAGGACCATCAACTAAGACAATTCTAAGTCATACTTGTGTGATGTCCAAGTAGCATCCCATAATACTACTCCCACTAAGTACTCTTTTGAAGTCACCATAGGCAAGGCACCTTCACATTCAATAAGTCACAACAAGGAAGTAACACATAATACAATCCCAAGTATAGCATGCATCTTCACATTTAGAGAAATAAGAGTCAACATTCTCCAATAGATTCGTTTAGAGAACTTTCACATATTTAGAGAAATTTCACACATAGTTCCGTCGCAAATAGTTCCCTCACTTTTAATATTCTCTCTTTTCTATTTTCCCATTCCACACTGCCTAAAACTCAACAAGTCCCCCACATAAGGGGGAAGTTATATTGTGTCAAACTAGGCATGAAATAAACTTGTGTCTCTTGTTAGGTAAAGGTTAATCGAATATGGATAAGTAAGTTTCCCTTTAAACTTTCCGTTAGTGAAATATATCGGATATACACGATTCAAGGTAGTTAGATTTAATATTGAAACCGTAGAGATGTTGTTATACCAGACACATATGTCACACAATCAACCCTTGAATTATTCTAGTCTCATTGTTTTGTTAGTTTCAGCCATGAACAATAGTGTGATAGTAAGTGTTTTAAAGGAGCTGGCCTTTACCAGATTCTCCTTGAAGCGGCTTACACTCACACTTTACATAGGTGATTTATAAATGGGTATCCCCATAGATACACCATTTGATATTCCCTGTATCAAACTTAGAAACCATTAAAAATCCTTAGTCTTTATCCTAGTTACTTAAACATTTGTTCATCATGAGAAGGACCATAAAAAAATATATAATTTTTTGACAATCTGAACCGTCATCAATGACTTTGTTTAATCCTTGAATATAGATCTTTGCAACTCCAAGTCTTTTAGGTAGCGTACCGCCACGATGACTGTATCGTCATAGTCCCATTCCCGTCGTGATTTCTCAACTCCCTATAGGTACGATTTTGTAAGTAGATCCGAAATTATCTTTGACTTCACATAGTCAATTGTGCATATCACGAGAGAGTAGTTGTCTCACAGAGTTATGTCTTCGTCTTATTGACGAGGAATTTCCTGGGTATACATAATCGCTTCCAGACCTTCCTATTAGTAGGCTTGACATCACAGTGTATGCATATAGGGGTCATTGGTTTGGGCCAAAATGGAATAGCTTCTAAGAAAATTCAGAGCCATTCAGCTTCTTCCTGTCTTGTCTAAAGCAATGGATTAAGGACTTCATTGTAGAGCTTAGCTATCATGTTGTTTGATGATTTAGTAGATATTCTCCTCCACCAATAGTAAAAATGTATCATGTGGATTTTGTTTCACTGTAACCAGTAAATTCATTTGCAATGACTATATCCCTCAAGAACGGTTGCATATTTGTTGAATGTGAAAGGAAAGTTTTGAGTGTCAATTCTAGTATCCCCAAAACTCTCTTCATTGCCAAACAATGACATTGATTAGGATTACTGTTGTATCGACTCAGTTTACTGACAGCGCAAAGCTAGGTCTGTGTCGTGTACAATTCATGACATGACATTAAGGTTTTCCAATACGCTAGCATAGTCCAATTGAGGATACTTTAACCTTTATTCTTTTCAAGATGAGAGGTTACATCAATTGGAGTTTTTTTTTTGACCCATTTTAAACATACAAAAAGGTAAATTTTTCAAGTATCTTTTGAATATAATGGTTTGAGAAAAATGCTAGACGTTAGGAGTTTTCAAGAATCTTAATTCTAATAGCAATCAGCAACTCCTAACTTTTCCAAGTCAAACTTACTAGTGAGGGATCGCTTTGGTGATTTTAATTTAGAAATGTATTTGCTAATATTACAATGACTTCCTGATTGGAGTATCATTGGATTGGAAAACAATTTATTTCACATCATTGATCTTATATTCTTGACAACATGGTTTGATCAAACTTTGCATTGTAATTGTTTTGGTGCTTGTTTATCCATTAAAGTTATGAATAAGTTTGCCACACTTTATTGTCTGTAACCAGGAACTACAAACCTCAGGCCTCTTCGATGAAAATTTCTTCTTCCAGATCTCAATTTAAGAAGCTTGGTTTCACATCTAATTGATGAATTTCAAGACAGAATCCTGCAGCTAGTGCAATTCACTCCTAATTGATGTTAATCCTAGTCACTGGAGAGTATAGTGGTCAAAATAATCAAACCTTCTTTTGGTCTAAAATCTTTGACAACAAGGTCTTTTGATTATATTTGTTCAATCGTTTCATCATCTTCATCTTCCTGTTAGATCCATTTTGAATTCCAAGGGTTTTTTCCTGGGAAGAAGAGTCACCAACTCCCAAAGTTATGATTGCCTTAAAGATTGATTCATGGTCACTATACCGCCTCCTTCCAAGAGGGGTTGAATTCGCTAGACTAAACATTAATGCCTGAATGTTTGGGCTCACGTTCAAGAAGAACTCTACAAAATAGATCCAAATGAAGTAGATGTCCTTTGACGTGTATTGCGGTCTGGACTTTCTTCATGGGTTCATTCTCTTTTGGTTCTCTCTGGGTTATTTAGGACCCCCCACTAAGATGATCAAGTCTATGTGTATACGGATAGATATGTTCAAAAATTCAGCACTATCCGGAGTCCATACTGTATTTATCATGAATATCCGATGTTCGGACTTATGAACCAAAAAATCCTGATGGGCCTTAATGTTTGGGGAATATCCAATGAATTACACAGCCACAGTTTTAGGCCTTATTTTTACCCGCTTAGGTATAGGAACTTGGATTGGACTACCACCCCCACAATTTGAAAATTTTCAAGTTGGGGTTTTGTACCTTTCCATTTTCATATGAATTTACCTTTGTCTTTGAGTGAGGTACTCTGTTAAGTAGTTTTGAGTTGGAGTAAGGATAGTTTCCCCACACAAGTTCTGTATAAACCTGAACTTATAAGTAATGTCATTCATCATTTCTTTAAAGTTTGATGTTTTCCTTTCTACATTTCCATTATACTGAGGAGTTGTATGGAGCAGTTAGTGATAGGATTATTCCATTTTCTAATAATAGATCTGCGAAATGAAAGATTCATATTTCCACCTCTATCACTTCTGATTCATTTGATCTTTTTATCTAAATGATTTTTCTACATCGTTTTATATTGCTTAAAGCAACTATGTTCATCTACCATGTAGCAAATAGAAATAACAATGGTCTAGTGCACATCGTCACTAAAAGTTATGAAATACTTTTTCCCACCAGTGATGGTGTTGACTCATGTCAACAAATATCAATGTGAATCAATTTTAGGATTGAATTACATTTCAAAATATTATAAGGATGCTTAAGCATACTTAGATTCAACGCAATTGACATTTTCATTTATTGCACTCCAACAAATTTTGGCAACAATATTTAAGTTAATCGTTTTCCAAGGATTTGTTATAACGTGTACTAAACGTTCATGCCATAAACATTTTAGACTCAAGAAATTAGGAAGAAGCAAAAGATTTATTCATATCAACTGCAGCTACATTAGGTTTGAAAAGGTAATCACTAAGGTAGCCTTTCGTAACATTAAATATCATTCTTGCCTTACTACTACTTTATCAGAAACAAATTACCACATTTGAATTAATTCTTTGTCAGAACCCCAGAATTGAAACTAAATTATTTCTCAAGTCTGGAACATATTGAGACCCTAATTCAAAGTCGCCACTTGCCTGATATTCATCTTTACTAGGACTTTGTCGGTTCCTTTCCAAACTTTGCATGGTCAATAACCATAACGGGTCGCGAGTGGCACCCCACACTGATCCTACTAGTGTGACGAACAAACCAATATAAACCCAACGTTTTCGAAACCTAATAAACAGAAATATAATGCGGAAGACTTAAAACTCATTACGAAACATAATTAACTTCTAAAACTCAAAACTTATCATTATCCTAAAATGGAAGGCATCATCAATAAGAACATCATCCTCAAAATACTAAATCTATAAGAGTCTAGGAAGCTAATAACAAATAAAAGAAGATAGTCCAGTCCGAACTTCAAGGACATCAAGACATGAAGATGAGAGGATCCAGTCCGAGCTAGGGAAATAGCTCACCCTGAAATCTGACGTGGTGAAGACGGCTAGAGTTGCGAGTTGAGTGAAGACGGACGGTGCGTTTGTTGAAATCAACAAACAAAGAGGAAACAGACAAAGTAGGGGTCAGTACAAAACACGAGTACGGAGTAGATCTCATCGGCCAACTCAAATAGAAAGTAATATATATCAGATTAATTCATAAAAATCAAATTACCCATACTCAAAAGGTAGAAGCAAACAGTACAAAAATCCATTGCAGAATAACGACAAGTTACACCCATGAGGACTCAAGCTCCATACCCTACTCATTTGGGAAAAGGTTCATGATTTTGAGTATATTAACATAATTCAAATTTCATTCCTTTACTATCTGGGTCGGAAAGGGACACTTGATCCTCCTCATACTATCCTGGTGTCGGAATGTAAATTTGTTTGAACCCGTGACGTTCCGACACAAGGGGATAGTATGAGGAGGATCAGAGTTGTCACGTTCCGACACAAGGATAGTAAAGAGATGAATCGTGAATATGTAATATACTCAAAATAATGAAACCTATTCCCAAATGGAAGGATGGTATGGAGGCTTGAGTCTCATGGGTAAACTGGAGTTATTATCATGATTTTTGTACTGTTATTGCTGCTACTGTGGGATTTGAGGTTGATTTTATGATATTATCTATATATATATTACTTTCTATTTGAGTTGGCCGAGTGAGATCTACTAGTACTCGTGTTTGTACTGAACCCCTACTTGTAATGTTTTTCTCTTTGTTATTGTGGAGTTGCAAACAAAAGCCGCACCGTCGTCTTATCACATCAACCGCAAAACTCTGCCAGTCTTCACCCACGTCAGGATTTCAGGGTGGCTAGTGTCCTAGCTCGGACTGGATTCTCCTCTCATTCAGTTTTTTGATGTCCTTTGAAGCTCGGACATGGACTATCTTTGTATTTGTTTTAGCTTCCTAGACATTCTAGATTTAGTATTGTGAGGATAGATGTTCTGTGATGATGACTTCCAGGATTTTAGGGATAATGATAAGTTTTGAGTTTTAGAAGTTAATTATGTGGGATTTCGGTTAATGAGTTTTTAAGTCTTCCGCATGATATTCTGTTTATTATGTTTGAAAACGTTGGGGTTTAGACTGGTTGTTCGCTACATAGTAGGATAAGTGTGGGTCCACTCGCGGGACCCGTTTGGTAGTGACATTGCAAGGGTGGAAGGAGGAACCGACCAAAGTCTATTAAAGATGATATTCAGGCAAGGTGGCGACTTTTGAATAGGTCTCATATGTTCCAGGAATTGAGAAATCAATTAGTTTCAATTAGGGTTCCTGACAAGAAATGAATCAAATGGTGTATTTGTTTCTTATAAAGTAGTAGTAAAGCAAGAATGATATGTAATGTTACGAAAGGCTACTTAGTGATTACCTTTCAAACTTTAATGTAACTGCAGTTTGATATTGAATTAAATATTTTGCTTCTTCCTTAATTTTTGATTAAATGTGTATGGCCATGAACGTTTAGGACACGTTATAACCAAATCCTTGCGGGAAAACTGATTAACTTAAATATTTTGCAAAATTTGAGGCAATAAATGAAAATGTCAAAGTTGCGTTGAATCTAAGTATGCTAAGCATCCTATTAAATATGTTGAAAGTAATTCAAATCCTTTTTAAACTTGATTCACATTGATATTGTGCCATGAAGTCAACACCACACGTGGTGGGTAAAAAATATTTCATAACTTATGACGATTTGCAATAGACATTGTTATGTCTATTTGCTAAATGGTTTTAAATGGTTGATGAGTGAAAAAATAGTTGCAGTTAAGCAATTAAAACTGGATGAGAAAATCAGTTAGATAAAAAGATCAAAATGATCAGAAGTGGATAGAGGTGGATAATATGAATCTCATTTCCGAGATATATGTTTAGAAAATGGAAATAATCTATCAAACTACTGCTTCCATACCTCATCAGTATAATGGAATTGTTAGAGAAAGGAAAAATCAAACTTTTAAAGAAAGAGAAATGCTATTACTTATAAGTTCAGGTTTACTACAGAACTTGTGGGGGGAAACTATTCCTTACATCAAATCCCCCAAATTTTACTTAACAGAGTACCTCACCTCCCAAAGACAAATGTAATGTCCCATATGAGGAAAGGAAGGTACAAAACCCAACTTGAAATATCTTCAGAATTTGTGGGGGTGGTGTGTAGCAAAGTCAATTCCTATACCTAAGAGGTAAAAAAAATAAGGACCTAAGGAATTGTGAATGTGTATTCATTGGAGATTCCACAAACAGTAAGGCATGTCGGATTTTGGTTCATAAGTACGAACATTGGATATTCATGATAATAATACAGTAGGGAATGGATAGTGCTGCTGAATTTGTGAACATATCTTATCCGTATATAAAAAATAGACTTGAGTCATTAGTGGGGGGTCTACATAAACCAAGAGAAAGAACCAAAAGAGAGAAATCCAATGAAGAAAGTCAAGACGCAATTAAACGTAAAGGAAATTACTTCATTTGGATCTGATTTTGTAGCATTTCTTCTTGAAAGTGAGCCTCAAACATTAAAGGAAGGCTGTTGTCTAGCGAATCACCTCTTGGAAGGAGGCTGTTAATAGTGAATGACATCATTCTTAAGCAATCATACTTGGGAGTTGGTTGATCTTCTTCAAGGGAAACAAAAACCCTTGGATTTCCAACTGGATCTAAAAGGGAGTAAAGATGTGACACTATTGAAAAGATAAAGCAAGACTTGTTGTCAAAAATTGTAGACCAAAAAAGAAGGTCTGCATTATTGTGGGGACATATATTCTCCAGTACTAGGATTACATCAATTTAGGATGTGAATTGCACTAGCTGCAGGATATGGATACGGTCTGGAAATTATCAATGGATGTGAAAACAAGCTTCTTAAATGGAAAGAGCTGGAGAAGAAATTTAATCGAAGAGACTGAGGTTTTGTAGTTCTGGTACAGAAAATAAAGTGTTTTGCAAACTTTTAAGACACTTTATGGACTCTAAAAACAAGGCACCAACACAACTGACATGCAAAAGTTTGATCAAACCTGTTTGTCCAAATGAATTAAGATTCAATGAAGTGATAAATGGGGTGTACATCAATGATTACTCCAAATCAGGAAGTTATTGTATATTAGCAAAGACTTTCTAATTATAAAATCAAACAAAGCGTATCCTCAATAGTAAGTTGATAGGAAAGATTTAGGAGTTGATGATGTGATATTAGGAATTTAAAATTCCTTAAAACTCTACGGTCTAGCATTTCTCAAAACTCATTCTCTTAAAAGATACTTGAAAAATTTTAAATTTTTGTATTTAAAAGGGCAAAAAACTCCCCAATTTGAGTAAACTCATATTGAAAAAGAATATAAAGGTGAAAGTCCTCTTCTCAATTGGACTATGCTATAGCTAGTGGAAAAACTTAATGTATGTCATGAATTTGTACACGGGACCAGACATAGCTTGGGCGCTTTCAGTTAAACTGAGCGATACACAAGTAATCCTAATAAATGTGCATGTTTGGCAATGAAGAGAGTTTTGGGGTATACTTAGATTGACACTCAAAACTATGCTTTACATTCAACAAATATTCAACCGTTCTTGAGGGAATAGTGATGCAAATTGGATTATGGGGTTTAAAGTGTGAAAACAAAAATCCACAAGTGGATACATTTTTTATATTGGTGTAGGAGCAAAGCAATATCTACTAATATCCAAACAACATGTATAGCTCGCTCTACAATGAAGTTTAATTCATTGCTTTAGACAAGACAGGTGAAGAAGATGAAGGCACTGGAATTCTTTAGTAGAGATATTCCATTTTGGCCCAAAACCAATGACCCCTATAGATAAACTGTTGATAGTCAAAGCACAATAGGAAGGGCTGGGAAGCAGTATGTATATAACGGAAAGGTTCTCGTCACATAAGACGAAGACATAACTCTGTGTGAGACAACTCTATCTATAGTGGAATTATCACAATTGAACATGTGAAGTCAAAAGATAAATGTCGGAATCTACTTACCAAAATACCCCTTACCTAGAGAGGGAAGTTAGTTGAGAAATCATCGGAGGAATGGGGATAGGGACGAGGAACAATCATCGTGGACCGGTACAACTCACCTAAAAGAACTGAGTTTGCCAAAGATCTAGATTCAAAGGATATAAAACAAAGTCATTGATGACGCGTCAAGATTGTCTAAAAAATTATTATTTTATGGTTCCATTCTCATGATGAGGACAATGTTTAGTAACTAGGATAAAGACATAAGGATTTTTTTAATGGTTTCTAAGTTTGGATACAGGGAATACAAAGGTGTATTATCTATGGGAAACACATTTATAAATCACCTATGTAAGTGTGAAGGTAAGCCGCTTTTCAAGGGAGAATCTGCGGTAAGGCCAGCTCTTTAAACACTACTATCCAAGAGGTGGTCATGGCTTTGATGATGGAATGAAACTAACAAACAATGAGTGAGACTAGAATAATTCAGGGTTGATTGTGTGACCTATGTTGTCTAGGTATACACAAAATTCTCGACGGTCAATATGTGAATACTAACGATTTTGAGCGTTGATATCCGAATATGTTCACTACGGACAGAAGTTAAGGGAAGAACTCACTTATCCAGCCTGGCGATTAACTTTACCTACAAGAGACACAAGTTTTTCATGCATATGTTTGACAATAGACTTCCCCATCATGTGGGGGCTTGTCTGAGTACAAGTGTGAATGGGGAAAAAGAAAGAGAGAATATGAAAAGTGAGGGAAAATATTTTGGACGGAACATATGTGTGACCTTTCTTTAAAATATGTGAAAGTTTCTCTAAACGAATCTATTGGAGGAAGTTGACTCTATTCTCTAAATGTGATGAAGATGCTATGTATACCGGGATTGATTTATGTGTTTACTCCTTGTTTGTGACTTATTGAATGTGAAGGTCGCTATTGCTATGGTGACTTCAAAAAGAGTTTACTTAGTGGAGTAGTATTATGGATGCTACTTTGGACATCACCACAAGTATGACTTAGAATTGTCTTAGTTGAGGGTCCTAAAAGAACTGATATGTCTAATGTAAGTTTGTGTCTCTTATGTGTTTGAAAAAAATTGTTGTAAGTGAAGATGGAAAAGGTCGAATGGTTAAGTTCATTTTTGGTGACCTTAGGATTGTACCTTAGTTAGAAGTGGTATGAGCGTTATCATACACTGCACTAGGATACTTGATGTTACATTAGGTGAGGGTTCAATGTGAAGGCAATGTAATGAGTTGATTGTGACTCTAATTTGTGATGAAATGACTTGTTATGTTGGTATTATACATAGTATTAGCCTCTATTTTGATTGTTTTCACGAAAGTTTTATTCAAATGGCATTAAAAGCCATGACTTTAAAATAAAATTCGTCTGATTTAAAGCATGTTTTTGCGTGGAGAATATTAGATACTTAAGTACTAATTAATGATAAACACCTACTCTTCTTCTACGTTTTACTACAAAGTGTAAGTTCTGGCAAGTGATTGCATTCTCTAGTGAAGCTTGGATTAGAGTTCTCCAAGACATTTTGGGTATGTCCCATAGATTGAGGACAAGTGTTTAGAAGTCCTTCCTTTCATGTAATAGGCATATTCTAGCTTAGATTGTAAAAAAAGTTGTGTCCATACTATTCTTCAAGATTGTGTCTAAGATGACCATGTGAGATATAGACTTCCGCTATCGTTTAGATATCTTTAATATTTTGAATAGTTATGGTTTTCAACTTAATTTTTTGAATTATGTACTATTTTTATATCTATGCAAATGAAGAGCATGAGGATTTGGTTGGATATGACCCTTCAGGGTCGAGTACGCTGTGTTGCGTCCAGTAAATAGGCCCAGATCGGGATAGTCTTACTAGCTTCTAACGTAGGTTTATGAGAAACGTTGCTTCTATTACTATGCATTTGCCCATCTTGACTATAAAGGATGTACCATCCATTCGAGTGGTTAGAGAAGTGTGACGAGATTTTTAAAAGTTCAGCATCTTTTATACAACGCATATCTTGGGATTTGGGGGGAAGGTAAGCGATTCAGTATTATTGTGATTATTAATATTCAGGATTCGATGATGTGTTGATCATGAACATCAATGTTATAGCCTATGCTTCCAGACAACTGAACGTCCATGAGAAGAACTACCCCACCCATAATTTAGAGTTGGCAGCGATAACATTTGCTTTCAAGATCTAGTGGCATTATCTTTATAGAGCAAAGTGTGAGGTAATAAATGATCATCATAGTCTACAACATGTTTTCACTCTAAAAAATTTGAATCTAAGAAAAATGAGATGGATGTAATTGCTTAAGGATTATGATGTGATCCTTTAATATGATCCAAGGAAGGTCAATGTGGTGGCAGACACATGAAATTGGAAAACTGTTAGCATGGATAATTTGACTTGCTTGGAAGTGTCTAAGTGACCCTTGGCTAGAGAGATTCAGTCCTTGGAGTCTAAGTTCATATTGTTGAGCATTTTTTAGAAGGGTGGGGTGTTAGTATTGAGGTTATGATCACCTTTATGGAGAAAATTAAGGCTAAGAAGTATGAGGATGAGGAGTTGATTAAGCTCAGAAATAAGGTGTTGTCTGGGAGACCTAAGAGGCCACTTTCGATATAGGAGGTGTACTAGTTTTAGAGGAATGATTTGTGTTGCTCGAGTTGGTCACTTGATCCAGAATGTTTTGGTAGAATCTCATAGTTTGCGGTACTATATTCATCAAGATGTCACCAAGTTTGTAATGAACTAGTCTGTTATTTTTGAAAAGTTTCGTAAATTTATAACGTTGCCCTCCCAATATTGACCCGGATTCTTCTATGATTGAGTATTAAAAGTTTATTTTAAACTTTAAGTTAAATAATGACAATTTGGTAAGTTTTGAGTTTGAAAGATTAAGTTGTTAAAAAAGTAATTTTTGGTGACTTTTAGAGTTTCGAGTATCATATGGGATTCCATCAATTCCATTAGTTTAGAATGTGAAATCTTCTCCATGAAAGAATTTTGTTTCTATTTTAAAGTCATTTTGAGCATTTGAGGTTCTAAGCTGTGAAATTATAAAATTTTAGTCTTTATGTTGACTTTGGTCAACATTCAGGGTACATATGCTTGGATATGAATTTTGAGAGTTTTATTGGATTCGAGGGATGATTTTAGGCCTAGTTGAGGTCGTGGTTAATTTTTTTGAGAGGTACCGAGCATGTTTTAGCCTTCTAGGCATAACTTAGCTTCTTGTGAATATAGATGTACGGTCAAGGAGACTTGGGCTTCGTGTTTTTGCGATTTCATTAAGTTCACAACGTCGAGTATAACTTGTAGACACATAATTTTTGACCGAACTTAAAATTTTACACCATTTATTAGTCGAATATTTGTTTTATATTTAAATTAAATATTTTGATTTTATCATATTTCAGTAAGTCTATCGTAAAAATATTTTAAAACCAACCAAAAGTCAGAGTCGCCAGAGTTGTCACACCATTTTTTGTGCTCCAGCGGAAGAGTTTTTTCAATTTTAACTGACATTATTGATTATGGATTATTTTAATTGTTCAGGGTCTCCACTTGGAAATAATTTATGGTGTTCCAAGTCACCCTTTTATTTAATCCCTAATCAAAAGCAAATGACTCTTTGTTTGGTCTGCAAATTAGAAATACAGGTAACTAATTCTGTTGACTGAGGGGAAGGTATTAGGCATCCCTCGAGTCCCGTGTTTCTAGTATGGTCGCTTTTGTTAACTCTTGCTTAATTTTATTGGTTTCGGATAAATTGTGTCTATGGCCATGTTTATTTTTACAAAAAATATTATTGTTATTTTTATCATCAAACTTTTATTAGTCTTAATCCGAAAGTATAACTGCATCCTCGATCTTGATATTTGGAGACATAAATATCTTCTCCTCTCGAACTCGTCACACCTAATAATTTCAATTTACACCTATTAATTTAAATTAATGAAAGTTAATTATTAAAATAATTTAATTTGACCAAGGTGCACAACCGCGTCCTTGAGATTTTTTTAGTGTCTCAAAAAGATGTGTAACCACATTCTAATTGAGACAACTATTTTTAAAATGTATACAAAAGTTTGTTTGACGTTAAAAATAATTATTTTCCTTTATAAATCCAAACCAATTTATTCAAAGAAAATGATTATTATTAACTCTGACTAAATTTGTGTAAGGTCCAATAAGTAAATTTAAATAGTAAACAAAAAATGGTATGATTTATGATATAAGCTCCTTTAGATTAAATTTTGGAAATGTTAACACCTATAGAAATTGTATAGCAATAGTAATTCAATTAATGATTCAACCTATCTTAAGCTAAAATTGTTATCTTAAATAAACAAAACTCATTATACTAACTCTAAATCCTTTATTAATTTTCAATATTCAATGAGATTCTACATGACATTAACTAAAAACTTATTCAAATCATTAAAATTGTACAACAATAAATAACAACAAATATATTTAATTCCGAATTTATTTCAATCAAATTATGAATGAAACAAGATTATATAAAAATGTATCATAACATTACATCACATAAAAGTATCATAATATTACATCACATTCCATAGATAAAGTAAAGAGATAAGATAATGTTTAACATTAAGTAAAACAAATGTGTACCGCAATGTCTTGATTGAAACTCGATTAGAAAATCCACTAATCTTTTGTTTGGTGTGTAGTGTTAGATTTTGATAGCGTGAGGCTAGAAAAAAATGGAGATTTTTCTAGCCTCACACTATCAAAATCCAATACCACACACCAAACAAAAGATCAGTGGGTTTTTTAATCGAGCTTCAGTCAAGATTTTGTGGTACACATTCTTTTTACTTAAGGTTAAACATTATCTTGTCTCTTTACTTTATCTATGGAATGTGATGTAATATTATGATGCATTTTTTATATAGTCTTGTTTCATTCATAATTTGATTGAAATATATTTGGAATTAAATATATTTGTTGTTATTTATTGTTGTACAATTTGGATGCTTTAAATAAGTTTCTAGTTAATGTCATGTAGATTTTCATTGAATATGAAAAATTAATTAAGGATTTAGAGTTAGTATATTGAGTTTTTTTTATTTAAAAAATAATTTTGGATTAAGATATGTTTGAATATTAATTGAATTACTATTGTTATACAATTTATTTTGGTGTTAACATTTCCATTTTCTCAATTAAGAATGTGGATACACATCTTTTTGAGACACTAAAAGAAACTCAAGGATGCGGTTGCAAACATTGGTCAAATTAAATTATTTTAATAATTAACTTTCATTAATTTAAATTAATAGTCATACATTGAGATTATTCGGTGTGATGAACTCAAGGGGAACACCGTTATGTCTCCAAATATCAAGCCCGAGAATGCAGTTATGCGTTCAATTTAAGACTAATAAAAATTCAATAATACAAAAAATAATTTTAGAAAAAACCATGGCATTAGACACAATTTATCCCAAAACCAATAAAAATAAGCAAAAGTTAATAAAAGCAACCGTGCTATAACCACGGGACTTGAGGGATGCCTAATACCTTCTAAGTCAACAAAATTCTTTACTTGAAATTCTGATTCGCAGACCAAACAAAGAGTCATTTGCTTTTGATTAGGGATTAAATAAAAAGGTGACTTGGAATACCATAACTCGATTCTAAGTGACGACTCTAAATAATTAAAATAATTCCTAATCAATAACGTCACTTGACATTCAAAAATCCCTTCCGCCGGAGCGCAAAAAGGGGTGTGACATCTTTAGAGACTGTCTTTTGGTAGTTTTCAAATATTTTTACAATAAACATACTGAAATATAATAAAATAAATTATTTAATTTAAATATAAAAGAAATATTCAACTACTAAAATGGTGTATAACTTTAAGTTCGGTAAAAAATTACGTGTGTACAGTTTACCCCTATTTAATTGGAAACACAAAGAATTTTCAAACAAAGAAGTAGATAACGTGACAAATATTGACAAAAATGATATTTGAAGGAAAAGGTGAGAGTCTTGGTTTTAGACATCGTACATACCTCAGGTTATAACGCAAGATGAGGTGATGAGTTGAAAGTTGAGTGAGGTTCAATTGAGGCTCCAGGTCGTGGTTCCTACTCTTAAATAAAAAATAAAAACTAATATTCAATAGGAAAATAAATTTATAAACTCCTATCTATGAAACTTTTCTTGAGCTTCACTTGAATCGAGACTTTCAAATATCACCTTGATTTTTGGCTGAGTATCTTGATCTTGAATTGGATTGATGCTTAGCTTTCCGCTTAGAGTGAGATTTTGACACTCTTCAAAATGATTATTTGAAAATGTTCTTGAATGACTGCATGTTTTCTTGATCAAAAGTTGTATAGAAATCGATGTCAAGAAGTTAGACTGCAACATGTATTGAAGAAGTTGATCCTGGTTGTCTTAGGGAGTGATCATTTTGAAAAGAGTTAAGCTTTGTTGTTGAAATTCAAACCCATGTTTCACGTGAAGAAGCCTGAAAACCATCACAAACAAAAGAAATTAAGGGGTGGCTTGCAGTTCGCCCAAATGGGGCATTTGGACATAAAGGAGGGTGCGGAGCACCTCGGACGCGCCCAGATTGACGTTTTTCACCTAGTTTTTGTAATTAAGTATGTTTAAGTCTTTTTAAAGTGTTTTAACACTTCCTAATAATTCTAGCTACTCTAAATGACTTCTAAACATACAGAAATCATCTAGAAATATGAATTACAACCTTGAATCCATCACTTCAAATTTAAGGAAAGTTAAGAGCCAAGTGTAAAAAGTTCTTAGAGTGTTTTCAAGAAGTCTTTACCAATGCTTTTAACTTTTTTTAATACTTAAATATCAAGTTGAGTAAAGAGTAAAGATGAGGAGAAGAAGTTCATTTTAAGTTTCATATGTCTTTTAACAAATGCATAAAATTCATTTTAAGACTTTAGTTTGAGTTCAGTTTAGATTAAAGTGAAGTATTTTCTTCAAAGCAGTATATTGGGACTAAGTATTCCAAAAGGAGTATAAAATGTTTTCACATTTAATAAGAATGAAAATTGAGATTTCCAAAGAGCCTTCGGGCTAGTTTTTTTGAAAGAGTAATAGTTTTCTAAATTAAGCAAACATGGAAACTAATATTTCAAAGAGCCATTGAGCTATGCTTTTAGAACTAATCTCAAACAATAGAAGTAAGTATGTTTTAAAAATATAAGATATAGTATAATAATATTTTTATGTATAGTATTGATTATTGATATGGGGGAATTTCAGATAACTCACAGCCCCCACAAACCATGTAGCCACCATGGATAGAAAAGGATCATTACTTTAAGATGATTCCTTTATAGTGTTTATTAACCTAGGTCTAGTGGGAATTCCATTAGGTAATTCAGGTTCGGTTCTACAAATGGCAAGGTATAGGACGGCCTTGGCAGCGTGAGGTAACACATTGTATCATCACTATAGCTCTTAAGTGATGATTGTCGGTTAGAAAAACTCCCACGGAAGTTAAATGTATTTAATACACACAGTTATTTGTATTTTTACATACATTTCTAAGTTATATCGTATATTTCCATACATATTGAGTTGATAACATGTCCTAAACAGATTTTCTTTATATTGCATTTCTTTTAAATTGCTTTATATTGAAATGAGTTCAGTCTTGTAGAGCTTAATTGAGTCAAGCAAGTTCTTCAGATTATCTTTACAAGCCTATGCCTGTATTGTTTAGAATTGCAAGTCTTATACTCGTAAGTTCAATGAAATGATGTCAGTTGACCTGCATAGTATTATGATGCAGACACATGTAACGAGGATTAGCATCCAACACACTATTGATCTAGTTGAGCATTCTATAGTTAGTTGGTGAGCCTCATTCCATTTCGGGGGAATCTTTAATTTTCTTTCTAGTATTAGATCATTAGGATGTTGTGGGGTTTGTCCCAACATCCATCTTAGTGATGTTAGAGGCTTCATAGACAGTCAAATGTTAGTCCTTTGAGTCTTTCAGTATTATCTCTTACTGTTAAGACTAGCGTTGTCAGTTTTGGGCAGGTTGAATGTTTTAATTAACATTTAGAGTTAATACATCCTTTTTCACTTTAGTTATGTTCATTGATTTGATAGATATGATTATTTTTTTTTGCTGAGTTAAATAAGTCAGGCCAAGGGTTCTCTCGAGGTCAGTAATGGTCTTCGAGTGCTAGTCCTGCCCAGGGTGTAGGCTCGGGGCTTGAGAACCTAGACGACTAAGAAAATGAAAGAAGAAAATACAAATGAAAATCTAACAACAAGCACAAACTTTTTTGGGCTGTCAGGCCCCGAGCTACCCCCGAGACGCGGACACGTGAGCTAGGAACACAAGTGATCCCAAGCTAACCCTACTTGAATGATCATAAGCATACTAAAGAATATAAACTGTTGTGGAAGCTAATCATACTTAAAATGAAAAGATGGGGAATACCCATATACTATAACTAAAATATTTGATAACAGATGAGTTTAATAAAAAGAAAATATTAACTCAATACTTAATTTGAAACTAACTATGTCTTAAATAAGCGTCAAACTGGCTAGAAATGTTAGGACAGGTCGAGCTAAGTATAGCAAAAACTGAATCTAAAGGACTAAAAGACTAGAAATAACTTATGAATATTGTCTTCGGAGAAGGAGGAATCACCACTGATTTTGCTGAACTGGAGATTAGAAATCGACCTAAGCGTGATTTGGATACTGAGAATCTGAACCTACATCACGAGAAAATGTAGCGCACGTATGTGTCAGTACTTGAAAGGTAATAAGAATGTAGGATAGAGTAAAGCTGAAATAAAACATAGCTGAACAAGAAAAAAAGCAAATACAGTAATCTGAACATAATATACTGAATTCTGAGCTAATTGGATGCAATGACCAAATTTATAACATGCTGATATTGAATACTAACTAAATTGTGAATATGGTTGATGCAATAGAGTCTGACTAAAATATGGTAGCTACTAATAACCGATAATATAACCACATGATCTAAATGTCACGACCCGAATTCTGGAACCCGAATCGCCACCGGCGTCGTTAACCTCTCAGAGGTCGCAAACAAGTCTCTTCTTGCATTCATCGCATTCATATGGTTAATTTTAACAAAAAATTTATAACTTTTTATAAGTATGAAGTTTACATATACTTCATATAGTTAATACTTAATTTCATCAAATACTAAGCTCAACGTAAATGAAACAACCATCTATCATAAAAATCAATTTGAAACATAATATGATTATATAATAAATTCGTTTACCAAAAACAACCTTTTAACAAAAAGCTTCGAAATAAGCTGTGAAGGAAACACTAGGGACAACATCCACTAGCTATGTCTATATCTAACGCTATACTAAGTTGTAGCATCCTCGAGATCAAGAGGACCTACCAAATGGTCTGGAGAAATGCTGAAGTCCAAACCGCTCCAAGTGTCGTCAATCTATCCTTTGACCTGCACCTATAAAAATAGTAAATATAATATGGTTAGTACACCACTTATACTAAGTATTGTTGTATTCACACATACACATAAGCTATGCATGATCAAGGAAAGCTCTTCCTAAACAACATGCCATTTCTGGAAAGTGATATCACTAGACTTTCCTAATTCGTTAGTTGTGAATTGTGGTATGAATATGATGTATTTTAATGCATTCAAAGCACACAACTCATTTTCTATATGATTACAACACTTTAGTATCATCAACATAATTTAGAACAACTTGGGCGAAGTTTTGTGATTTTGATCATGCCAAACCCGAGAGCTCCTTTTTGGGGACTTAGTTTATTTTTCAGTCTTTTTCTTCTTGTTTTTTTATAGTTGAATAATTCCTTTGGTCCTATATTCTACTTACAAGTGCAATGATTCATTGTAGTCTCATGCCCATAATGAATCGATGCAAGTAATCCAAGGACTAAGGAATGATTTCACAATCTTACAATGACTCATTCATTACTTTATATATTCATTAACATCTCATAAGCCAATCTGTATTGGCTATGCCACATATTTCATTACTTTCATGTTCGCTGGGGAATTAGGAGGGGTATTTATTGGTATTTAGTAACAATTATGTTTCTACTTTTCCGTATTGGCATCATAAATAAGCCATTATTTGCTGAATTCATGAGTGTGATATTAGCATTGACAGTTCTTACACTCTCGTCATTGCTCACTTTGAACATCGTTTCCATCATCATCATTCGTTCCTCACTTTCTAGAGTGACATATTAAGAATAAGATCATGCGAGGTTAACATGCAATCCAGTGTCTTCCCCACACCAAAAAGAGGTGATTCGCCGAGTTAAAATGAATCTAGATCATGTGAGATACTCATAAAACCCAGTGTCTTCCCCACACCAAAAAGGGGTGATTCCCAGCTAAGGCGAATCCATCTCAAGTGTTCACTCCACACTGAAAAGGAGTGGCTCACTGCTATAGTGAACCAAGAACATATCTTGAGCATTAAATGAAATAGATCATGTGAGCTAAACATGAAATCCAGTGTCTTTCCCACACCAAAAAATGTGGAATCACCGGCCAAAGTGAAATCGAACAAACGTAGCTCGCTTAGGTGGAAACCACTGGCTAGTTCCTATGTTGGCTAGAAATAGTTCGAAGACTAGGGACTTAATGAGACTAATTATCCACCTCAGTTATAGTCTCGTCTCATGAGACTTGCACGTGCAAGCACATTCTCATAACTAGTCTATTAGTGTTGTTCTCACTTTCATTATCTTCTTTATCTTTTTTTTAGAGTTGACTCAAGCATTATGGAAGCTTGCTTCTAGATTGAGATTTACTTACTCTTTGAGAATTGTCCATCCTTTTACTTTACATTGATGAAATGTGCATTGTCTACATATCGTCCTTACTTACATTGAGAACTGTGTGATGTTTAAACATATCATCCTTAGGTAGTAATGAGACTGGCCTCACACATTCTAACACCTTCATCGTGAGTATTCTTGTAACATAGTAGCTTAGGTGTAAGTAAGACTTGTCTCACTTCCTTTAACACCCCATTTCTGGTTCACTTACTTAAATATTACCCTTTAAGATTTGATAACTTAGGTTACTTCCTTACTTTAGTGTAGTGCTTCATTTTCCTAGTATAGGGACGACGAGTAGCATTCTTTCAATGAGTTCAATGAGTTACATATGTTCATTTCTTTTAGAGCATGTTGGTGTTTCCACAATGAATGGCATGCCCTTGGTATGGGATTCACTGAATTACTTAGAAGTGCTTTATATCGTTTGATATCTAACTA
This sequence comes from Solanum habrochaites, assembly GCA_027704765.1. Taxonomy (NCBI): domain Eukaryota; kingdom Viridiplantae; phylum Streptophyta; class Magnoliopsida; order Solanales; family Solanaceae; genus Solanum; species Solanum habrochaites. The sequence continues at coordinate 23,172 of JAKWJA010000738.1, forward strand.
CACCAAGATTGAATATGCTTAGTTTTGGCCTCTAACACTTGGATATTAAACTACCTAACCATTTGTTGGCCATAGGATCAATTACGTATATTCATTTTTTTAATTTTTAAATTAATATATATAAACCATTAGCAATATTTTAGTCATTTAAAAAACATAAATTTATAGCCATTACATTCATTAAATTACTTAGAAGTACTTGAGTTATCATTTCAATCTTTTGGCTATATAAGATTGTCATAAGCAATTGGATCTAAGACTTCAACCTTCTTGTCATGAGCCAAAGTTTTAGTGTTACTTCTTAAAATTTGGGATTTACATTATTCATTTGTCAATTTTACTTATTTAGAGAGAAACACTTCATACTCAATTCCAATAACTTTTGAACAACGATTTTTGTTAGCCAATTTTATGGCATCATAAGCCAAACATTCACTAAAATTAAGATTTCATGGAGATCTTTTTAGTCAACCTTATAACATAAATTTAGGCATAACGTTTTTCAACACGTTGGACATCATAATATGATCATTTTACGAACACAACATCATGAACAAGTTACATTAATAGTAGGTATGCACAACAGACCATAATCATCTTCATACATAACATTTTTGGACACATCTTAACATAGTATCATTCTCTTAACCAATCTTAGTTCATGACTTTAGGATAACGTTTTTAGGACATATTAGACAACATCATATTAACATTAGATGACTTTAGCATCTTCATAACATTAAAACAGCAAGTCAACATTCGGACCACACACATCAACACTTGACATTTACAGAGTAACTAACATATGATTGGTTCTTAATTCACGTTGTAATTATTAGCTTTATATGATTTTAAGTTTATAGGTTCATGCGAGATTCATCATTCAAGAACATTAAACATAAAATCAGCAAGCACCACATACCAACAACATGATCTCCAACCTACTTGATCATTAAAATCGTACAAGGATACTAAGGAAAGGAGTTCGATGAGAACGATGGGAAACAACCCTTGTTTTCAAGATCTTTGAATCATTTGAAAGAAAGTTCTCTTGGAGAAAGAAGTCCAGGAAATAAACCCATACCTTATGTATAATTTAATCTAAGAAGATCAATTTCATGAAACTTGAGAAACCACTTCAATTCACCTAAAAGTAATCCTTAGCGTTTACAGTTTCTTGCGGTTTGTCGATATGCTTAGCGTCGTGAGTCTCAAAGTTTTGATCATAATTTTAGGTTGAGGAACTGATCTGGATTATTAAAATTTAGATTATGTAATAGTAATTTAATAAACTAATGAGTCAAATGTACCAAAATGGCCCCTCCTATGTTGACTTAAACATAGGAGAATGTTGACTTGACCAAAAATCTAGAAATTGGGGACTACTATGGTTTTGGTAAACATTTTGACTTTAAATTAATTAATTAAATCCTTAATTTAAATAATTTAGGTACCTAGGTTAAGTACTAAAGTACCCCTAAGTCTTTGGAAAAAAAATCAACCCTTTAGGACTATCCTAAATTAAGTACTAGGATGTTTCTTGAATTATACTAGGTTAGTGTAAGGATTTCGTTTAGACCATTTAAATTATTAATTAAACTTCTAATTTACTTAAGTAGGTGACCTAAGATAATTACTAAAGTACCCTTAAGACGTTAGGATCATAACCTATCTTTTGAAACATCCTAGGTTAGGTACTACGTTGTCTTTTTCTTGTTTTAACCGAAATTTAGAAATTGCTTTGTGATTTCGGTTTTGTTCCTTTAAATTAATTAATTAAGTTTCTAAATTAATTAATTAAGTTTCTAAATTAATTAATTAAGTACCCTAGGGTAATTACTAAAGTATCCCTAGGTTTTTAGGACCTTAACTAACTCTTTGGACCTAACTAGGTTAGTACTAGGTTGTCTCTTCAACTAGTACTAGGTTAGTGTCAACCCGATTTAGTCTTAGGTTGTGCGGGTTCACTAATTAGTTTATTTCATTTGATCCTAGGTTAGTTATCTAGTAAGGGAAGTAGGTTAGAGTCTAGAATTAGTTAGAAAGTTAGGCCCCACATGGAGTGGTCCCTTGTGAATGTTTTACCCCTAACTACCCTAACCGAATTCGGTTAGGGTGGTCCCCTCCTTTGGTAGCTTCTTCACATGTCTTGAGTATGTTATTGCACATGGGTTGGTTGTAGTTTCATATCTAAACTATTATTTATGGTTCATTTGGGAATGTTTACTTATTGTCCCAAGGATCCCCACTATGTCCTTGGGCATCACTTACTACCGATCATTTTAATGAATCATTGTGCTATGGTAATCTAGAGTAACACTTGGATGCCTCATACGTTTGTGTGGTTGGATGAAATATATTTTTCTAGCTTAGGGTCTTCATTGCAGGACATTTCATAAACAAGGTTATTAATACTAGAAAAATGGCTAACACCTTTAAGCCAATATTTTCTAATATGCCCATACTTTTCTATTGGTTTATTTTTTAGAAATGGCAATACCCCTTCTTAACCAATTTTCTATACTATGCCAAATATTTTCAATATTGGGCATTGGACTGTCTATGTACCCCAATATGCATTCTTACAGACTTACTGGGCTCTTCATTAGACATGTAATTTTTCCGGAATGTTATATTAAATGTGGAGTGTGATGTATATGCCCCATCTAGAGGACCCAATATACCCTGCCAGAGGTATAAAGGCATGCTGACATGATTACTAAATTGATACCTACAGAGAACTTACAATCTACTTGGCTAGTAGATCTGGGACTATTTGGGTACGCTGAACCCTAGTCCAACTCGGTATTATGCTACTCCCAATGAATTAAGTTAAGACATTATGACTGAATTTATGTAAGTACTGGATAGCTAAAAACTTAACATGCAAACTAAGAATACTTAACTGAGTGCCAGTCCTTTCCCCCACCCCCACTAAACTATCCACTAGTCCCTCATTGGTCCGTACTAGGTTTGGTTCTGTTCGGGACGGGGACTTTACTCCCGGGCTGACAATGGGACATAAGCAATAGAGTACGGCAGATACTGTATGTGGCAGCAACAGCAGGAGCGACATGACGCGCGCCCCCCGTGGTTGTCGCAGCCCATCAGAGGACACTGAGCAGAGGCAAGAGGTGGTAGAGAGCTAATAAGAGGCCTGTGGCTGGGATAAGGAAGCGGAAAGAAAAGGAAGCAAAAAGAACGCGAACAACGACCCGATAAAGCCTCCAGTGTCTGGACGGGTATGCTCCGCGCCGGGACGCCATTCGAGCGAAACGGAGTACATGTGGAGAACGGCGGACACGTAAAGAGCCAGTGTTTTAAGAGAGATCCCGCCCGCGCGGCATAATGCGGCGGGGAGCACCTCCTAACTTATTTTGTGCTTAGATTTATGACCATTTGAAGTTGACCCAACAAGATTTCTCCCTTAACTGACTGTCAACTTTCACCTATGGTACGTATGTCCATCTACGGACCATACTGGTCAATCGTGGTTCATGTCAGAGGATGGGTAAATGGGGTCTTGATCCACAGATATAGACTACGGATCGTAGTTTGACTTACGAACCGTAGGTTTGTCCGTGGGTTGAGACTTATCCAATTTTTCTGAATTCAGTTTTGGGAGAGTATCAGTGGAAAACGATGGATGCGCAGTATAGGCCGTAGATTAGACTATGGTCCGTCGATAGTGATCGTTGATTGCACCTGCAGATTTCTGAAAAGCTGATTTCTAGTCTGTTTAGGATACGGGGTGTTACATTATCTACCCTTGGGAACATTCGTCCTCGAATTAAGACTCAATTAGCTGAAATAGAGGGATAGAGGTACAATCCCTACTACTAAATACTCAGAATTGAGTTTCTGACTGAATTTAGTTCCAAGAACATTCAAATACGCTGAAAGTGCGAGTACAAACTGAGGGAACATGATTCTAAGGTTGAATTCATACATGAGTGACTAAAAAATTGAAGAGGAACTATTATCTCAAGCTGGAGCGGAATCAGAAAGAACGAGATGAGGATACTTGCTTTTCATGGCTGCTTCTGATTCCCAAGTAGCTCCTTGTACGGACTTAACTCCTCCACAAAACCTTGACTGAAGCAACTTATTTGTTTCTCAACCTTCAAACCTGACCATAAAGAATATCAATTGGTAAAACCTCATAAGAAAGACTATATTTCACTGCCACACACTCTAATGACACTACAGAGGTTGGGTCACCCACAAACTTTTTCAAGAGTCAGATGTGGAAGACTGAATGCAGTGCTGCTAGTTTTGCTGGCAACTCTAACTCACATACCACCTTGACAACCCTTTTCAAGATCCTCTAAGGGCCTACATATCTAGGACTGAGCTTCCCTTTCTTGCCAAATTTCATTACCCCTTTCATAGGATACACTTTCAAGAAAACCCAATTGTCAACTTGGAACTCTAATTCCCTTCTCCTTATAGCTGCATAACATTTCTGACAAATCTGGATTGTCTTGAGTCTATCCCTAATGAGTTGCAGTTTCTCCATTGCATAAAGGACTGAATCTGGCCATATCAAAGTTGTTTCACCTAAGTCAAACAAACCAAAAGGAGATCTACATCTACGCCCATACATTGCCTCTTAAGGGGCCATAAGAATGCTGGAATAATAGTTATTGTCGTAGGCGAACTCAATAAGAGGAAGGTGATCATCCCAACTACCCTTCAAACAAATACAAGATCTTAACATATCCTATAGGGTCTGAATGGTACGCTCCCTCTTCCTGCCTGTCATGTCTACGGATGAAATGTGTGAAAGGTGAACTGAGATTACGAAGACCCTTTGGAAAATGAACTTCTTGAAATAAAATGTCATTAAACTGAGGACCTCTATTTAGTGATAGAAAAACGAACCCCATGAAACCTTACGATTTATTAAGTAAAGCTGGCAGTCCTCTGCGGAATCTATAGTCTGAAACCGCAAAAGCGAGAAGACTTAGTCAGATTGTCAACTAATCAATCAAATATCGTATGTTTTCTGCAAGGTAAGCGGTAACTTCGGGATGAAATCCATATTGATCACTTACCCACTTCCAGTAGGAATGACAATCTCGTGAGTTACCCCCTAGTTTTGTGATTTTTGTTCTACCTTGACTGCTGGCAAATGGGGGTGGGCGGTACTTACTCACAAAATCTAGTATATCCCACTTCATGCCATTCCATCAATAGACTTTCCGTAGATTGCGGTACATCTTAGTGACACCTGGATGAATAGAATATCTGGAGTTATGGGATTCTGCAAGAATATGTTTTCTCAACTTGTCCACATCAGGAATGCAAAATCTACCCTGGTAGCGCAGTACACCATCTCCTTCTTGGGTGAAAACCTCCACTCTCTAATTATGGACTGCACCCTTAAGTTCAATCAAGATTGGATCACTTTCTTGCTTTTGCTTAACCTCCACTACCAAATAACATTCTGTCCCATTCTGAATTGTTACACCACTATTTGATATGTTCATAAGGCGAACTCCCAAGCGAGCAAGCCTGTGAACATCCTTAAACATGGGATACACAGCCCATAGATAATCTACTAAGAGATCTTCTATTACATTCACCTAACCATTATGGTAATGGACATCATATCATCATCCTTAAGGAACTCAAGTCATCTCCTCTGACAAAGATTCAACTCTTTTTGAGTGAACATATACTGAAGGCTCTTATGGTCAGTGAACACATCTACATGAACACCATACAAGTACTGTCTCCAAATATTGAGTGCAAGCACCACTGCTGGAAGCTAGAGGTTATGAGTTGGATAGTTCTCCTCATGCATCTTACGTTGTCTAGAAGCATAAGCGATTAACCTTTTCTCACTGTTATCACATAATTTCGCAACGAGGCCAAAATTCAGGAGCATTCACAATTAGATCACATAACCATCTGCTTGTGAGAAAAGCTTTGTAGAGTCAAGAAACAGAGTTATAGTCAATCTAAGTTTCAATTCTACAAAGCTTTTCTCACAATCATCTGACTTGAAATTTGACCCATTTCTGGTCAAACCTAGTCAAAAGGGTAAGGCTATGGATTATAAATCGTTCCAAGAACTTCTATAAAACCCGCATATAAGAAACTCTTATTATATGTAGCAGAGGAGGTTTGGGACATCTTCACTTCTCGTTTCTATCTTCTTACGAATCCACTTGGATCCCGCGACTAGATTACAATGTGACAAGGAAAGCAACGGGTTGCAACCAGAACTTCACATTTGCATAAACTTAGCACCTAATGGCAATCCTGAGAGTTCTACAGAACAACTTCAAATGATCGATGTCTTCCCTTCCTACATAAATGAGGATATCATCAATATAAATACAATTGAGAACAAGTCCCAAGTAGGTTTGAAACGTGTTTACTCAAATACATGAAAGTGAAGAGCATTGGTTAGTCCAAAGGATAAACGACAAAAATATAAGACCAACCGAGTTTTGAGGTATTTTAAGTAATGTCACATCTATGACTTTAGCTGATGATAAAACGTATGAGTAATCTTTAAGCAAGTGGGACTAACACCTTGAAGTGGTAAACAAGTCATCATCATGAAAATGGGTACTTATTCTCATATGGACCTTATTCAACTGTCGATAGTCAGTGCACCATTAGAGAGAACACGTTATTACATTTCGAAAAACACGTGGTTGATTGTCACCCCATGGTGAAATAGGAGGTCTGATGAAGCCCTTATTAGAAGGTTTTTCAACTGTTCTTTTTTTCAGTTCCAAGCATTGGTGGAGCCTATTCGTAAGGGGAATAGAAATAGGTTGGATATATGGAAGGATATCATTCAAAGTTGATCCCTTTGGGAGGATTGGAAAGATTTCTTAAAACAATTCTGGAAACTCAATTATAGTGGACTGCACGCAAGATTGGGGTCAGAGCTAGAATCCTTCATAACCCAAATAACAACAATAGATATTAACCCTTGTTTGAGATCAATTTCTAGCTTAAGGTAAGAAAGTGAATTTGTCCCCAAGTAGTAAAGCTACTACATTCCA
>JAKWJA010000739.1:0-24845 GCA_027704765.1 Solanum habrochaites
CAGTCTTGATGGGTGTGGCTGAACATTGTGATGTCTACTACTTTGTAGTTTTATTTCAGTTATTATATCGGGGGGCGGTTAGGGTCATTTTTGCACGATAAGTATAAAAAGCATCATTGTATAATAAAGACCCAACATATACAAAGTGATTTCTGAATGTATAATTTTTTATTTTTTTTTAATTATTCGTAACTTTCATTGTAAATATAAACGTGATTTTTATCTTAGATTTGTTGTTCTAATCCCTTTAGGATCTTATGTTTCACCTTGTATGTATTCTTCATCAGATTATAAATATGTAGATACTTACGCATTTCCAGTATATGTTTATAAGTGTTTTTATGCATCAGGTGCCAAAAATCTCAACACGAATATGATCCCAATTTCCCCCTCTAATCCTAGCTGCCATCAAAAATGGCCCCCAATCCACTGTAGTAATGCAGATACCCACAGGCCACTAACATTTTTCCCCCCCCCCCCCCCCATCGCCAATTTAATCCTGCCTTTCAATTACCGATTAAACTTGTCGGCAACCATAACTTCACTGCCTGGAAGGCATGGATGTATTTCCTTATGCACGGACATAACCTTTTCGTTCATATTGATGGCAGAAATGTTGCTCCTCCAATCTCACTTACAGGAAACAATAAAATCATTCTGAATCCACCTTATATGAACTAGTTTCGACAAGATCAGCTTCTCCAAAATACCATCTTAGCATCGGTGGGACCTAAACTTTCATCAACTATTGCAACAATCACATTGGCACGCAAAGCTTTGGAATCCCTGCACACTACCTTCGCCAATAAATCACATACAAGAATTATTTGTCACTGAGATCAACTAGCTCGTATTACCAAATATTCCAGGCCAGATAGTACATTCAATTGCTGATGAACTTGCAATCGGTAGAGCACCAACCACAGATGTGCAACTTCATGTGAGAATCCTCCAAGGCCTTGGGTCCGACTATGCACTATATTTGCAACCATCCGGTCATATGGAACATTTATCACCTAACGAAGAACTCTATGAAAAACTGCTTCACTATGAGATCTTTCTTAACCATGAAGAAGCCAAAAGAACAACACTAATTAGTGCTCCAATTGCTCAAACAAACAACCAATCACCCCTCAATAATGGCATAAACTTAAAATAGCACGTAACTACCTCACAATGGTAACCGACGATGGGAGTTTAAGACAGCCGGAGACTCTCAAATCCCACAGTGGCGCTCCTCGTCAAATTCCAAAGTTCAACCACTCTCTCTTAACATCCTGAGAAACGTCCGAAGCGGACTCCCACCACTAGCAGCAACTCTAACGTTGTTGATCGTTTTTTAACATGTGTTACTCGCAACCGATACACCTTGTTATGCATCCAATATCTACTTGGGAGTGCCCGAGTTTTCCATTCGATGTGGCGGGGCACAATCTGTTCCGCCATCTTGATAGCTTTTTCCTGCTCCTATCACAACTATTACACTAAACAATAGAGAGATCGCATACCGGTATTGTTAGTTCTTTTGTTTCTGTGATTTTTATGAGTGCAATGTATTATCTTCCCTGATCTCCCTGATCTCTGTGTAGTATCCACCGTACGAGGGACTATGTTATTTTTTTATTGTGTATAGTTCCATTTATAATATCGACTAATAATGTATCCTTTTTTGCTTCATCTTGCTCAAGTCATTATATTATAATATATATATATATATATACTATATATATATATTATATAATATTACCTTTTACGGGGCAAGACTAAGAATCCCCCCTCCCTGTCTTAACTATGAAAAAAAATTCAGATAGACAAATTATGTCCGGTTCCTATTATTTTTTAACGTAACTTTTCTATATTATTTATACCCCTAAACTATTTGACGTTCAAATCTTATCCATCTTACCACCCCTCTTAAATAATTGTAAAAATTGCACATGTTATTGTGTTTAAACTGTTAAGAATACTTTGTACTAACTTTTCTGCAAGGCACGTTTTGATATTTGAAAATTATTATTGTATTTTGAACATTTCATTTATTCATGAATTTTCATGCCCTTGTAAGTTATGATCTTTGCAACAATTTCTATAATGTATTTGGTATATTAAACTTGAGTCCAAAACTATGACTAGACAACAAAGCAGATTGAAGCAAAAATATTCAAGGAGTATAAATAAATACGAAATACTTTGTGTAGTGTGTAATAGCAAGCACCCTCATATATTAGTTTTTAGAAGTGTTAACATAAGACATAAAAGTTAAATTCACAGGGATATATGATATTTTCATAATAATTTTAGATTATAATTATAATATGTTGAAACTTCAAGAGAGCTATTTGTCTTATTGCCTACTTTAATTTTGGGTAGCTTTCAGTATTACACTGAGTTATGCATACGTACTATCAAATATTGCGAATGAACAATGTTGTAGCTGACTCACCTTGTCCATATTTATCTTTGTGTCAGGATTGTGCAATATGAATAAATATGGTCTCAATAGCAAGTAACAAATACAAACATTCCCTAATTTTAATTTTACGTGCGCGGATCTATTTTGGGAGAAGCGTTTGCCGACATCACAGAAGATAATAAAGAAATTTCTACTTTAAGATATTCAAAATTGGAGTTAGCCTACATCCCTTCAAGAAAAACAGTAATAATAGTGAAAATCTTTTTCTGTTATCATTAAGTAGACGAATATTGTAATTCACGAATATCATACGTATCACTGTTTGAGATGGAAGTTAAGCTATGCGTAATTTTTATTAGTTAACAAAGTTTAAAAGTTTTGTTTTATTCTTACTACTTACCCCTTTGTATTGTGGTCAAATATGAAAAACTTTACAATTGCTAGTCTTTGTCATTTTTATTTTTTCTAATCTAACAAATGTAGTCCCTTTCATTTTCTGTTTTTCTAATCTTGAAACAAAGTACAAAATAATAGGACCCGATGTGTGTATATAAGCACAAATATATGTTACTTTTCCTTACAAATTCATACATTGTATTCACATTTCGCACGAACTATTATTTTCCTTCCCCTTTCATATAAAACACTTTTTCTTTTCTCAAGTTTTTTTGGTTTATAAACCCTAATTTGAAACATATGGAGGGTCATCTTCATCAACAACATTTTACAAAGTAATCAACAACAACATAAATTACCCAGTGGTGGAGATCTAAGTTGTTTTCACAATGGAGTGTTGTAAAGCCAGGCCGATTTCTTGATTAATTCTGACAACCTCATATTATAAATCATCAAGGTGTTAATACTAAACAGGGCGGTGTTCATATTGTGAGAGTTGTGTAGATTGTTTTTTTTCACAACAAAGTGTTGTTAGACAACATGTATTTCTCTAGCTAGAAGATGACCTTAATTACCAACACACTTTATGTGTCAAAAAGATGTTAATAATTAAGACAGTATTGAACATGATTTATTTCCACATAGAATGATGTAGATACCAACTAGTGCCCTTGATTATTTCAGGATCACATCACGATCACATCATTTATGATTCAACAAGGTTGTCCACACTCATATATGTAGTTTTAGATGAGTCCTTGCAGACATGAGTGCCTTCATTCAGGATCTCAACCTTAGGATCAACATCTCAACATCAGTTGAATGATCGATCAGGCAATGTGTTAATATTAATCTGAGTACTCAATGAGTTTAGTTTTCTACACACAGAAATGACATCGAGCCGGGATGCGTTGATGATTCCGGATAAACGTTATGAGGAACATCAGCTTATTAGTTATCAAAGTATTAATACTGACACAAATAGTGGATATAGGTTGTTTCCACAACAAAGTGTTGTAGAGACAAGTTATTTCTCGATGACTCAAGGTAGTGCACATAAGTTTTTTCCACAACTGAATTGAATATATTCAACAGATGTCTTAATTATTAAGTATCAACATCATGATCAAAATCAATTAATGAGTCATAAGGTGGTCATACTGATAATAGTTGGGAATTATCATTTCTCTTCTGAATACTTGTAACTTACAAGAAGATAAAAAAATTGTTTTTGATATTTGTGTAGATCGACAAAATTTCATGTAGAACCAAATAAACATGATGTATATATGAAGAGCATACATATCCAACAAATAAATTAGTTATGGAGGAATATCAAACACGAATTTTTTCAGAATGTAACCGTTTGACATTTACAATAGTACCATTTTGAAATGATGCAAATTCAAATTTCGTGTGGTTCCACTTTAAGGTCCATTTACACATACATACAGGCTCATTTATAAATAGGCAAACCATTAATACAATATATTTCTGAATATATATTATACATTTTACTTATTCCTTTCATTTCTTTCCTTTAAAACTTAGTGATCCACCATTATTAGTTTTAAGTTATTTGGGCACAAACAGTGTGTGACACTAGCATGACAAAATCCCCACGAAGCAGAATCTTTTATCTATCAAACTACATTACATGGATTTGAAAAAGGCTATCACAGTGAGTGTAATCTTTCCTTACTATATTTCATTGTTACTCACTACTACTTTATAGAAACAAATACACATTTGAATCCATCTTATTCAGAAGTGAATAGAAGATTTATGTTCTTGAGGCAATTCAGGACATAACAAGACCATGTTGAAAGTCACCACCTGCACTCTGGTCCTCTTTGATAGTCTTTTCCCAGTTCCTTCCCCACCTTTTCAACACAACCATTTTCCAAGAAAAAACTTCTCTTCGTTAGGTGCTGGAGTATAAAAATGAAAAATTCTTTGTTAGCACAAACATGACATGAGGCTCCAGAATCTATCCACCATTCTCTTGGATTTCGAAACAAGTTACATTATGAAAGCATTACTCAGAGATAGTCCATTTCTCTTTGGGACTCCCCAAAATTTGCTTCAGTTCATCTTATCGTCTTTTCCTTCTTGGGACCCCGGCATATATAGCTTATATGACGCCGAGGAGACGACCCTTGTTTTCACAGCGCTGCTACCTGTCAACTTCCATTGAAACCGATCTTATTTAGGAGGATGTTGCTCTTTTGGACTATATGCTTTCTTCTTCGCTTTAATTTTTTGTGGGATCTTCTTCAACAATATTTACCTGGCTCCAGAATAGTTGGTTAACTGCCATACACGACTTCTTTCTACAACCTTTGTTACCCTTAATTCTCAACCTTACTGAGATATTCATAGTATCTCCCTGCGTTTAGTTTCAGTGAAATTCTGTCCTTTTCACAGATGGAGATAACTTCTCAATCATGGCAGAGCGTTAAAATCAATCCTTCACAACCAGCCCTAATTAAAGATTAAATGGTGGCATTACGGAATAAACTTAATATTTTCAACAGTAGTGCAATAAATAAATCCATACCTTCAGCAGGATATCATGGATTGTGACATGCCGGTTCTTGAACTTCTCTGTGTCGACTGGGCCTGACATGTCTTCAGTCTTTATATAGAGAAACGTTTCCCGATAAACTTCTTTATTATGGAAGTCTTCTGGTTTTCGGAACTTATTTTCTAAGAGCATCCCAGAGGCTTCTGTTCGAGGGTTTTTGGACATTTGCAATACACATTGGTATAGATCCCTTTGCATAGGACCCCTCAGAGATATAATTGTTTTTACACAAAATAGAAAATTGGAATTGTCCCATAGCTTTTATTACCAACAATCATCTTCAGGCGGAGTTCATCGTACAACATTACAGAACAGTTTTCCTCATGTAATGAACCTTCATACCACCTCCAAACGTAGTGATATAAAAGAGTATTTCTGATGACATCTCTGAAGATGACTCCAGAAAATTTTGCAGGTTTTTCTCTCTTCTTCATCCGATGTTAGGACAAAAGTTGAACGATTGGTGTGCACGATGTTTTGCATACACGTTACTATTACATGACACGTCACTGTTCCACATTTACGGAGGGGGTTTGGGGGGGGGGGAGTTGGGTGGTGTTTTGTTGTTTTATGGTGTTCTGTGGTTTTGGTCTTGTTGTGTGTGCAAGGGTCTCTCCATCCCAATTGGTCGGTGGCTTTGCCCACTCAGGGTGTTGGTCGAAACCCTTCTCCTTCCCCCTCCTCCGCTTTCCTTTTTTGTTTCTTATCTTCTTTCCTCCCTCATTCATCCTCCTTTTAGTATTTTAAGTCCGAAGACTAGGCCAAGCGAGAGACGGCGCGGCGCTAGGGGGAACCTCTCTTCTAATCCTTTAGAAGTAAAAGATAAGAGTTTCCTAAATATAATGACAACAATTTTCCTTTCTATCTACAATATGGAAAAATGGTCGTTTCATTTGACGTTTGCAAAGAACTTTTCAGTTCCCTCAAGAATTGGTTCAATAACTTTTTTATTTTTTTTTCATTTTCTCTTTTTTTTCCCAATTCGACATTTTGCTATACAAACATAATAATTGGAGAATAATGAGTCCTAAATGGATATAGACAACTACTGCGCGAGTTTAGACCAGACTAAAATCACGTTTATTTTATTTTAATCATATGAAGGTTTAAGAATTTAAGAAAAATCTGAAAATATAAACATATATTCAGAAATCATTTTGGTATTTACTGTTTTGTATTTATGGGGGATACAATGATGGCTTTTTAAAACTTTTGTGCTAAATCGGATGTTAAACATTTTATACTAATACTTAAGTTAATCATTACAAAATAGTAATGCTTCAAAATGCTCTGATCATAGTTCTAGACCAATCTTTGGATATCCCTTCCCTAATAAGTTTTCTTTTGTTGGAATATGTCTTCCCATAAATCATTTCGTATTAGGTCTCCATGAATTTCCTAGTTGAGGTCCTCCAGATATAACAAATTCTTGTGACTCTTCATACTAATTTTTCTAAAGGGAACTATCATCTCCACTATAGTTATCCTGTTTTAACCACCATTTTTAACCATAAATTGATGGTTTGATTCATGTTGTAATCCTAGAAATCATGCATTCAGTTGTGGTAAAAATCCTGTGCACTAACCTTGAGTTATCGAGAAATACTTGTCTCTATCAAATACTGTTGTTGTGGAAGCCACCTCTCTCCACCATTTGTGTTAAGATGTAACACTTTGATGAATAATAAGTTGACATTACTCGAAACGTTTTCCTTAATCATAAAGGCATGCCATTCGCTTTATATTATGTTTGGAAATAACTCTGCCTGTGCCTGACTTGGATTAATATTAACGTCCTTGAATGAATCACCAACTTGATGTTATCATAGGTTAGTCCTGAATGATGCTGTCCATTGCAATAAGTCATCTCAACTATATTTATCAGTATTGACCGACCTTGATGACTCATAAATTGAATGTTGATATGATATGGATTCGGTTTTTGGTTAGATAACATAATCTATTGGTGAAAAAATAACTCACATGTGAACTACTTGTATGAATATTAACAGATTGATTACTCAATAATTGATGTTTGTTATTCTGTCAATATTGTCCATCAAGAAATCACTCCAGCTCTACAAAACGCTTATTTGTGCAAACAACGTTTTCTCCGCCACCTGTTCTGTATTAACCTTGATGATTCATAAGAAACTAATGTTTGGTTTGATTGTCATCAAAAAGTCGCTTGGCATTTACAACATCCTTTGTGCAAAAACAAATAATTTCCACGCGCCTGTAAAACCAAAAAATCAGTATTAAAAATCATGACGACTCTTAAATTTTGATGTGATCTGAATCAACTGTAATTAGTTTGGTTATCCAGACTCCATTTTTCCAACGATTTATCTCCACCATTTGTATAATATTCACACCTTCCCAACTTTGCTGCTACGGATGTATACTACCCCACTCATGACAATTCACTGTGAAATATAACGGTATGTTATGTTGATTATTACCTATAAATTTTTGGTTGATGAAGATGACCCCTCCTTTGTTACAAATTAGGATTTATAAACCAAATACTTGAGAGAAACAATGATTTTTTGAAGAGGGGGTGGGTGGGGGAGGGGTTTGGGGTGGGGAGTAGTGGAAACAATATTGGTGTGAAATTTGAATATAAAGTAGTGAACATTTATATTGAAAGATGTATCTGCTTTTGTGCTTATATACATGCACGAATGCTCTATCCTTTTGTACTTTGTTTCAAAATTTGAAAAAAGATAATGAAAGATTTGCATATTGTAAATATTTTTCATATTTGTTCATTTATGGATCTTAGTTAGACCAATACATGGAAGTTTTCAATTATTAAGAAGAGTTTTAAAACTTTATAACTAATAAAAATAATTATTAAGCCAACATTTTGTAATAAATTCCTTTTGTCTTAAACATGATACTTTATAATATTGCATTATTTTTTCGATATCAATAATAAAAGACAACAATCTTGTTCAGCTACTCAAATAATTTTTTTTCCATGGAGCGTGGGGGGGATTAGTCTTCTCGCAATAAGGCTATTTCAAAGTGGAAATTTAGTTATTATCGGTGGTGGTCTTTGAATTAGGAAACGCTCTCCCTAGATTGATGCCTACGGCGGTGTAAATTAAATCATTTTCTTGTTGTGTTTTGTACTTGCTAATTAAGATCCATATTTGGTTCTTATTACATCATGTTGACCAAAGATATGTGTACGGGGTGAGTCAGCGACACTTGTCATTTCTTTAAATACTTTTTGATAGTCACTTTAAGTAACTGTGTGGTACTACTAAATCTACAAAATAAAGAGAAAAAGCATAAGAATCCCGGGCCTGGGGAATTTTGACAGAGTTATTCGTTATACCTTTAAATTATCTAATGTCATTTATCCCTTTTAAGTTTAATGTTTTATTTATTATTCATGGGGGGGGACTTCTCTAATAATATGAGGGTGCTATTACAACTAAATAAAGTATTCCATATAATTTTAAACCCTTAATATTTTTGCCCGATTTTGTTTGTTATCTTATTGTAGTTTTGTTCTAGTTTTATATACCAAATAAATTAAGGAACTAGTAAACAAAATATCAAATAAGCTTTCAAAAGCATAAACAAAATTTCGTAATAAAGAAAACATTTGTAAATTATCCCAATAAAATTTTTAAATACGGAAAATAATTCAATTAGTTTCATAATCCAATAATGGTTGCAGAAGGTGGTACTTTAATTTTTGACCAGACAAAAGTACATTGTTATATTAGTTTAAGATGGTATCATGCCCATTACTAAATTTTATGATAAGGGTATAAACAATAATATAAAATTAATATAAAAAAAAACCGATATTATTTATACACGTTTATTTATTTGTGAGATTCGAGACCAAACTTACTTTGGGACTATTATGAAAAATATTACTTATTACTTAAAATACATTATTGTTTGTAAAGGGTTTAGAATGTGGGTCAAGGAACTACATTATAAGCACAAATGAATTGTGTGCTCTTAGCTAGGCAACAGGGAATTACACTTCGACTGAGACCGTCCGTCCCACCTACAGATTGTGAATGTGTTTGGTGGGGGGGGATGGTCTGGCATTTAGCTAGCCACATGAATTTTCTTGCCTTTTAAATATGAGGTGTTTTCAGTCATTTGCCAAAGGGGAAACGGGTTCATATTCAAGTTCGCGAGCCACAAAGGAATAACTAGATTTTAAATCGATTTTCATGTGCTATAGTCATGAATTTTAGACCATATAGAATTTTAGTATTTATTTGTTTGCTGAAATATTTCATAACGTCTGCTATACTACATTAATGGTGGGCAGCAGGGCTCAAGGAGAAAAAAGGTTCAAAGAGACCCAAGCAGGAAAAATAAATCAAATTTTAAATATTATTTTTTTGGTGTTCTAAATCAATGAAGCTTTTGTGACTTAAATTTCACATTCAATCGAGCCCAAAGCAAGAAAAGTCAATTTTAGCAATTTTTTTGTGTGGCATAGCCCATGAGTTTTTTTGTTAGTACAAGATAACGTAATTTTTTGCATATTTTTTCCAAGGGTGATTGTTTAGACATTTTGATTAACGTCAGTTTCATCCCAGGTGAAAAAATGCATTTGTAATTTCACGAGCCACTAGAAGAAAACCCATAGTTTATACCACGGATGTTTCTATTTAATTTCATAATTTTTGTTAACGAATTCAGAAGTTTTTTATTTAATTTTTTCATGGATGTCTGTTATATCTTATTATGGCGTTGTTGTTGCTTGAGAGGCAAATAAAGCATTTCAAATTCAACAAGTCTACAGTAGATAACCAATTTAACCAATTTTTTGGTCTATAAGTTCATAGATTTTTATGATAAGGATTATGGAATTTTTTTTGCTAATCTTTTTTCATGGACGCTCGTACTGACCTTATTAGTGGTGTCACTTTGTCCCGAGGGGCAAAATGCATATTTTAATATTTAAACGAGCCCCAAAGCAGGGAAAAAACCGATTTTACCGACTTTTTTTTGGCTAATACTCATGATTGTGGTGGTTGATTTTGAATTTTTTTTTTCCAAATCTTGTTATTAATGACCATTACAACCACAATTAACAGTGCCGTTCTCCTATAGGAAACCTACACAATTCCATGTAAATGAGTCTCAAAGCAGGAAAATTAGAAATTTATCAATTTTTGTGGGTTAGAATTTCAAAAAAAATTGCCAAAATTTTTCACAGACATCTATTACGACCTTAGTAATGGTGTCGATTGGTCCAGAGGGTAAAACAGATGCATTGTTAATGTCAAACAAGTCTCATAGCAAGAGCTAGTCCACGGATTTTAGGTTATACAACACTCCAAAATATTTTTGCCAACACTTTTCATGGATTTCCATTACAACCTTATTCATCGCGTCAGTTGGTCCGGACAGGAAAACAGTTTTTAAGTTCAAACAAGCCCCAAAGTAGGAAATCAAATTTTGCCGATTTTCCTGTGCTATAGTCCATGGACTTTTGGTGATAGAATTCAGAACTTTTTGCTGGTCCTTTTCTGAGAGGCTATAACGACCATATTACGATTTTCATATGCTATAGTCAAACAGACGCATTTTCAACCACGATTTTATCGATTTTCGTATGCTATAGTCAATGGATTTTTGGTCATAGGCTTCTTGAATTTTTTTGTGGTAAAATTTTTTAATGGGTGTCCTTGACCTTATTAGTGGTGTTAGTTGGTCTCCAAGGTAAAATGAACGTACTTTAAAGTTTTAACGATACAAAATGTAGAAATAGTCATATTTTATCGATTTCATGCGCATCAATAGTTTTCATGGATGTCTACAATGACATTATTAATGGCATCATTTGTTCCCCATGATCAAACGAGCGCATTTCCAAGATCAAACGAGCTCCAACGCAGATTAAATAGATTTTACTAACTTTTGTTTGCGATACTCCATGAAATTTTGTTGATACAGGATTCAAGAATTTTTTCTGCTAAAATTTTTCGTGCACACCCATTACAACCTAATATATGGTGCAGTTTGTCTAGAGAGGCAAAAATGCGCATTTTCAAGTTTAATACGTGCCTACATGGGAAAAAGATTTTACTAAATTCGTGTTCTATTATCCATGTATTTTGTGATAGGATATCAAAAAAATTCCAAAATTTTTTATGGATATCATTATGACCTTAATAATTGAATTTGTTGGTCTTGAGGGGCAAATAAGTGCATTTTCAAGTTCAAACAAATCCGAAAGTAAGAAGACTAGATTTTACTGATTTTCTTGTCCTATAGTCCGTAAATCTTTATGATACAAGAATTCCTTAATCATTTTTGCCGAAAGTTTTAAATGGCGCCGTTACAACCTATTTTAATTCCATCGTTTTGTTTCTAAGGAAACATACACATTTTCACGTTCAAAGAAGTCCAAAAAAGGAATACTCACATTATACAAATTTTGTATGCGGCGGTTTATTGGTTGATAACCGATGCTGAGTTGAGGCCTCCCCTGCTTCGCCGGCCCTCCGCACAATGGTAAGGGCTCAATAGAGCCAGATAAACAAAGTAAAAGTGTAACACCCATTTTGTCCATTTTGAGTGGTAGAGCTTTTATTCACAAAGTTCTTTCAATAGATTCTTATTGGGTATCTTGAACTATTCGTATAACTAGGATTATGATTGTGAATATTCATATGTTAATTCATTTAAATAATGTATCAATATTACTTTAGTTCTGTTACTGGTCAAGCCCTAGCTGGAAAAAATTAATGAAGCCTAGCAAATTTTGATTTCTTATTCATTGGGAAAATAATTAGGTTAGAAGACAACTGAAGACTTACCTGCATCATGCGAACTAGGCTGCCGAGTGAATTCGGGTAAGAATAATATTCTATAACGTCTGTTGAATGACATTATATTATGCCTATTGTTTTATGATTTATATCTTCATATAGAAGAGACTAACCAATGGGTAATGTTTTATCAATTTAGGAATATTTGTATCCGCAATTAATGGATACAATGATTAGGCAGAATAATAGATTAGAAAAGGGATAGAAGCATGCATTTGTTATTTGGAAAAGTTTGTTTGTAAGTTTGGAAAAGTTTCTGGCAAGATAATTTCTCAGGTAGTTCCTTTTTGTTTTCTTTGTTGTTTATTTTTTGTTTCTTCCACCATATGCAATATACATTATGGTTTTGTTTGGTTAGAGAACAATAGAAAAGGTAGGTTCTTAAAAACCTATGCTAAGCAAGTAGTGGTGGGTAATGATTGGCAATAATGTATAAGAATGTTGGATGGTCTTAGATGCTTTAATTTTATTTACATGAGGATTAATACTACAAATTCACTAATATGGTTAGGCTGCTGGAAATTTTGTTATAATATTATATTATGATTTACATTTTAACTTGTTGAGATAAGTAATTAAATATTAAGTGTATTATATATTTCGAATACCACTAATTTTTTGCTAATTGGAGCAGTTAAAGACTTACCCTTAGGTTTGAACTTAAGAAATTGATTATAAAATTAGGTGAGTTTTGGATTTAGGCCCGACATAGAATAATATGAGTGTTTATAGAATCGTTAACTTACAAATTATGCATGTATAATTGATAGATTGGAAAGGTTCGGATGCATTGAGGAAAGGAAAAGTATTGGATAAGTATCTTGCTTGAGTTCTGTTCTTTGGTGAAGGTAGGCTATGTTTTATGCTATTTTATAGTAAACTCTTAATAGTGATTGATATGAATTGAATGGTATTGTGAGTTTCTTATTACTTGGCTTTGTGGTTGTGTGGCCTTGGTTGTTGCGTTTTGTGCAATTGTCCTGAAATCGTGGAGACCGTGAAATTTCATATTCTTGACCCTCTTTATCGAAGTGATGCCTTGATAAAGGAGGCTTGTATGAAATATTATGCAATTAATATGAAAGTGGTGATCAGTAATGCTAAATTATGGTATATTGGCTGGAGTTTCACGTTCCGACATGGTAATAGATATATCGGAGTGTCACGTTCTGACACGGTATAATTGGATTAAGAGTGTCAATTCCGCCTATTATGCTGTATCAGGAGTTCCATGCTCGACATTAATCTTGGAATCGGATTGTCACGTTTCGACACCCGTAACATTAAGGAAACACATATGGAATTAACTTAATGAACTCAATCTCAAAGAACTCATTTCTCAAATGAGTGTGGCGTGGAGGCATGAGTCCTCATGGGTGTGCTTGATATTGTGATTGATTATTTAGTCACTTGTTCATGTTGTTTGTTGCTTACCACATGTTAAGTGTAGTAGTTGAGTTCATACTTTTATTCATTGTATATTAGTTTCTATTTTGGATTGACAGATGATACAACTCAGTACATGTTGCCCATACTGATCCCTACTTGTGAGTTTCTTTGTTTTCCTCTTATGGAGTGCAAGGAGTGTACCTATGACTCAGAATTACCCTCATCTCTATCCAGTCTTCAGCATATCAAATTCCAAGGTGAGCTATTCATTCAAGCTCGTGTTAGATTCTCTCGGTCATGACATAATGTCCTATGTTTTCGGAGACATACCATTTTATTCTTTTATTTTTGTGTATTTGATATTCTTAGACTTAGTATTCAAAGATTAGATATCCTTGATTTGATGACTTTCAGATTTTGGAGATAATATGTAATAAACCTTAAAGGTTTAGTTGATTGGTTACTTTATTAAGTTAGGGAGCTTCTGCATTATTGTTGTTATTCTAGTCGAATTATCGGTATATGTTGAGGTTTGGATTCCTTCATTCGCCCACTTAGAAGTTTAAGTGTGGGTGCCACTGACGACTCTATTTGGGTCGTAACAAAAAGGTAGTTAAAACTCACATAAGAAGAGAGGGAGATACATCCATAAAAAACGAGAAGCCATATCATGGGGGACTGACCAATTGTTAACAATCTTACCTATGCTTACGGTTAACAACATATATTATTCCATATGCTTGGTTAATTTAATAGAAAATAAGAATATCCCCTTAACAAACATTAACATCGGTCAATCTTAGTGCATGCAAGGCATATCTCGTTGAATCAGTCTTTTTCGCCATATTGCGTATAAAGGGAATCAAACTTCCTCTGTTGCGGTGTAATGTTGTACTAATTCCGATCCAACCTCTTCTTAGGATTATATTTTGGTTACCCCTCTCCTTACGTCAAGTGGGTTGACGCCCTTTCGTCTTATTAGTACAGCTAGGTTTGGAACCCTTTAGCAATTTTGTATATTTCAATGCATATTTTGTGGATACACATTTTGAATTTGTTTTTGTTGACAGTTTTCAATGGACGTCTATTATGACATTATTAATGGTATCATTTGGTCCTGAGGGGAAAAGAGGCAAATTTTCATGTTTAAATGATCCCCAAAATAGGAAAAATCAGTTTTTTCCAATTTTCGTGTGCTATAGTCAATGGATTTTAGGTAATAGGATTCCAAAATTTTTTGTAGACGTCTGTTATGATCTTATTAATGGTATAAATTAGTCAAGAGGGGTAAACGATGTGTTTTCAAATTCAAACAAACCCCGAACTAGGATAAATTAGATAATACCAATTTTTGTATGCTTAGTAAATGAGTTTTTGTTGATACAAGGTTTGAAAATTATCTTTGCCAAAAATTTTCATGGACATATGTTAAAACCTTATTAATGTCGTTAATTGGTACTGTGGGGAAAAAAGCATTATTTCAAGTTTAAACAAATAAAAAGTCAGAAAAACTAGATTTTATCAAATTTCATGTGCTATATAGTCTATATATCAAATTTCATGTGCGATTTTATCAAACTTGATTTCCAATTTCATGTGGTAGAGGATTCTGAAATCTTTTTGCTGGAATATTTTAATGGACGTATGTTATAACCTTATTCATTGCATCAATTGGTCACAAGGGGCAAACATGCGCATTTTAAAATTCAAATGAGCCCCAAAGTAGAAAAATCCAGATTTTATCAATTTTGTATGCTACTCCATGGATTTTTGCTGATAGGATTCAATAAATTTATAATTGAAATTTTTCATGGACGTCCGTTTCAACCTTGATAATGGAGTCAGTTAGTATCAAAAGGAAAATGAGTGCATTTTCAAGATCAAATGAACCTAAAGCAAAAAATCAAGATTTTACCAATTTTTGTGCGCGGAATAGAGTTTTGGTCATATAAGATTACATAATTTTTAGAAACTTTTTTGGTATCGAAGGGACAATAGGGGCATTTTAATGCCATTAGTTGGTCTCGAGGGGAAAAGAGACACATTTTAATGTTCAAACAAGCCCTAAAGAAGGGAAACCCCGATGCTACCATTTTTTGTGCACTATAGTCCATGAATTATTGGAGATACGGGATTTCAAATAATTCGGACTAAAATTTTTAATGGACCGTCTGTTTGATTAATTAGGTCGTCAGTTTTGGTCTTGAGGAGCAAACAGGCGAATGTAATAGTTCAAACGAGCCACAAAGCAGGGAAAAACTAGATTTTACCTATTTATGTGTGTTATTGTTCATGAAATTTTGGAGATAGCATTCCAGAATTATTTTGTCAAAAATTTCATGGATGTTGTTTTTTCCTTATTAATGATGTCAATTGATCCTGAAGAGGCTAAAATCACATTTTCAAGCTGAAAAGAGCCACAAAGTAGGAAAAGTTAGATTTTACTAATTTTCGTGTACTACAGTCCGTCGATTTTTGGTAATAGGATTCCAAAATTTTTGGTTGCGGAAGTATTTCATGCACGTCTGCTACAACCTTATTAATTGATTCATTTGAGCACGATGGTACACTATCGATTTAAAGTTCAAAGATCTCCAAGCAGGAATGACCTCGTTTAACCATTTGTCATGTGCTATTGTCACAGCATTTTTCCGTGATGACATGCAGAATGTCCACTTACAAAATTTATGGACGTCCCATTACACCTTATAATGAACATCATTGGTTATAAGGGGGCAAATTAGTGCATTTTCAAGGTCAACTGAGCCCCAAAGTAGGAAGACCAGATTTACCGATTTTTGTGCCCTATAATCCATGGAGTTTTGGCGATAGAATTTAAGATATTTTGTTGCCAATCTTTTTATGGACATCCAATAGAACCTTATTAGTGGCGTAAATAAGTGTCTAGGGGAAAACATGTGCATATAAAAGTTAAAACGACCCCAACCAGGAAAAACCACATTTTTGCTAATTTTTCGTATGCTATATTTCATAGATTTTGTGATACAAAATTTTGGAATGGTGTTCGTAAAATTTTCATGGACATCAATTACCTTATTATAGCCTCAATTAGTTCCAAGGGCAACACCTGCATTGTATGTTCAGGCCGTCCATATCATGAAACTCAGATTTTACCATTTCCTTGTACATGGAATCTTGGTTATTCAAGATTCCAAATTTTTTTTCACACATTTCATGGATTTCCTTAAACTTATTAATGGTGCAGAATGGTCCGTAAAGGGCAAACAAACGCATTTTAAAGTTCAAACGAGCCCCAAAGTCGGTAAACCATTTTTGTCAATGTCATTTGCTATAGTCAGTGTATTTTTGGTGATAGGTTTAAGAATTGTTTTTGCTGAAACTCTTCATGAGGTCTATAATACCTTATTAATGGTGTCACTTCATCCTAAGATGAAAATACGCTTTTTCAACCAAGATTTTCTCTTTTTTCCTATGCTACAACCATGGATTTTTTTTGTGATAGGATTAGAACTTAGTTTTGCAATTTTTTTAATGGACGTCTTTTATTACCTGAATTAATTGTGCTAGTTGTCTCGAGGGGTAAAACGAACTGTTTTTAAAGTTCTAACGATCACCAAAGTAGAAATAACAGATTTTTCAATTTTACAAATGTGTTCAGTAGATTTTTGGTGATATAGGATTCCAAAATTTTTTTTGCAAATTTTTTCATGGACACCTTAAAGACCTCATTGATGCGACATTTGTTCCCCACGGCATAGACGCATTTCCAAGTTCAAACTTCTTCCCAATGTAGGCAAAAAAGATTTTTACTAATTTCTGTACTATATTCCGAATTTTCGTTCTACAGAAATCTAGAAATTTTTCTTCGAAAATTTTTCATGGAGGCCCCATAACAACTTATTTATGGTGTAGTTTTTTCCAGAGAACAAACAAACGCATTTCAAGTTTAAAGAGCCTCCAAAACGGAGAAATAGATATTACCATTATCGTGTCCTATTTGTAATAGGATACAAAAAAATATTGCAAATTTTTTTTATGGACAATTGTTACGACCTTAATAATGGATTTGATTGCTCTTGAGGGGAAAACGTGTGCGCTTTAAGTTCATTCAAATCCCAAAGTTAGAAGACTAGATTTTACTGACTTTATTGTCCTATAGTCCATAGATTATTGTAATACAAGATTCCATAATTACTTTTGCCTAATGATTTAATGGATGTCAATTACAACCTTATTAATGTCATTAGTTGGTCCCAAGGGGAAACATACATATTTCCAAGTTCAAACAAGCCCCAAAAAAGGAATAACCACATATAACAAATTTTATGGGCGGTTATTTTGATAAACTGATGCATTAGTTGAGGCTCCCGTGTCATGCCGGCCCTCCAAAAAAATAACGTTTCATAGGGATCCAGAAGAAAGCAGAGTAAAAGGCAGGTATGTCACGACTCTAGAGAACCCCTAGTCGTAACATGGTGTACTCGACACGAGAGTCTTATACAAAACCCTCAGAGCGTTCATACATTTGTCATAGGAAAAAAAAAAGTAATTAAAAAGTTTATTAAAAACCTTTTAGTTCAAGAACACGACATTTAAAATCATAGTGGAAGCCTACATCTCACATGGCCATCTAACAAAGACATGGATCCTAAAAATAGGATCACGATCCTTCACAATCGAAATAATCAAACAAAACTAGACATAACCTATTACAAATTATATACAAGAAACTTCTAAATACTTTTCCCCGAATCATGAGGAAATACACTTGGTCTTGGAGAAGTCTTCCCAAGCCCTTAAATCTAGAGAACTCTATCTCTTGTTGAAACATACACTTGTAGTAAAGGTAGAGGAAATATGGATTAGTACAATTATGTACTAAGTATGATAAACATGCAACAACATGATTAGAAAGAGACGTTCTTTTGAAAGTCATGCATATGTCATTTTGATAAAACTTCATGAATAGTAGCATTTTAGGCATAACCTCAAAAACTAATAAACATGCAATTCATATCTTCACATTATGATATATTCAACATACAAGCTTTAGACAATACATATTCATAAGGAACATAAGTATACATACTTCAACATAAACACATTTAATACTCCCCTAAGACACTTAAGTCATACTTTGTGCCATGTATGATTAGCATTCCGTAAATACTACCACACCAAGTAACCTCAAGCCCCCCTAGACTAGCATATGCATCATTGTTGTCAAGACAATGCAATAATTATTAGACATTAAGTCAACATCTTATAGCCCTTCATAGGCATAATATCATACCACATAAACTAATTTTATATTGGCACTTGTTTCATGCATAGACAAGGTCCAATTATTCTACCTACACTAAGTATCATCTTTGGACTACCATATCTATCATACATTAGTCTCATACAATAGTTCATATATATAGTAAAGAGACATTGATAATCATGTTCATGTTCATAAACATACTTCATATTCGTAGCACATAGACCTATAGTATAGAAGAAAATGTATATTAATAGTACATACACATAATGAATATTCATAGTACATAAACATAATGCATATTCATAGAACATAAACATAATGCATATTTATAGTATATAACATAATGCATATTCATAGTACATACACATAATGCATATTCATATTACATAAACATAATTCATATTCATAGTACTAAAAATATGCATACTCATAGTACGATACAGATTGTCCATTTCACAGTACATAAACATGGCATATTATAAGTGGTAGAAACAAAGAGGAATCCCACCATGACTACTCTCAAAGTCCACTTGGTGTAAATGTTGAAATGACTCTCCATACTACCACTCATAACTAAGAAATTCTTGAGGACCATAGCATAAAAATCACTTTGGTATTTATAATTAATCTTTTTGTTCATTGAGGGAATATAGACTAACCGACATAGATCTGTGTGCTACCTGGAGTGTGGTGTAATATTAACCCACCCCGTAAAAGGTGTCCTAACTTGGCCAAAGTAGAACTAACATATTTACCAGGCTTTCATGTGATCCACTAGCGGGAGAGTCTCTACCCTATTTACTATATCCGCTCGGTGCTAAGTTTTATTCCCAAACTTATACAATAATAGTATTTAAATTGTATGTATATGTGTGAAGGAATACTTTATCCTTCATGCAATACAATTCATAACATAGCTCATTGATTCAATAAGGTGAGAACTACCTTACATCTTTAGAATCCTAATATACATGTGAGAAATCTTTTTACATATATTTATAGTGTTTTCATGAGAACTATCTTTCCATCAACACAATATGATCACCATAATCATATTTATGCATGTAGTGTGTGTTTAATTGTCCCTGTTATGACAAAACAACAAGAACAACATTTTAATCATAGACACTTCCCTCTGAAAGTGTTCATAAGAAAATAAATACTATCATAATCATGCATAATCTTCATATACTACATTCAAGGATTTATAGACAATGCAACACAACACATCCACGTTCATTAAACTAGACGTGTACATATTCATAATTCAATTAGTTCATTCATTCATTGCATGTGTACACTCATATAATCATATTGCAAGTCAAGTGAGACCCTCCATCATAAGTGGGTCAATCCATTAATACTTAATAACTAAACAACTCCACCAGAAATGGATCACACATCAATCTATCACACCCATAGATTCAAGATACTATAAGAGGTAAGATAATTGACATCCTCCATCATCCACATAAGCAATTCAACATAAACTCATTCATAACTTCCTTTTTTAGGTCATGATACTCTTCTCACCAATACATCAATAATTCACCACAATAAGATATAACAAATGCCATGACTTCATAAACTAACTTCATATAAACAATTACTATGTATTATACTTTCATAATTAACCAATTTCCAAAATAAAAGAGTCTATGGAAAATGATGGGTTCTTGAAGGAATTCAATGTAAAATCAACTTAGAATCATCAATTAAACCTTAAGTCATCAATATAAATACTTTGAAAATGTTTTAGCATTGAACCCATACGTAGATTAGAAAATAGGGTTTTGATCTTTGTAAGACTTTGAAATTCATTTTTGATTGGACTCAAAGATTGATCAGGGATGAAGGTTCATCATACCTATATTAAGAAAACTCGAAGAAAATTAATGAAGAAACTCTTTTGAAATCCCCCAAATCCAAATTTTCATGGCTTCTTCTTCTTCCTTGAGTTTACGTAGAGAAATATTTGAGGAAGATGAACTTTTTGATTTGATGTGGGTCTTTGTGAAAGTGATTTATTTTGGAGATATTTAATATAAAATCCCTTGTATAGTTATTTAGAAATAATATAAAATATATCCACTTTCTAATTTAACTTAAAAATAATATTTACAAAAACGCCCTTCCACTCATTGACTTAGCCAAACAATCTAAGGAAATATTTAAGGAAGCATTTAAGGTCCTTGAAGTGGTTCACTAGCCTTGATCCTTCCCTTAAACTTATACATAGCCAAAATTTTGTACCTTTTTATATCTCTAATTTATACATAAACTGATAAGGTTCATGCTTTAGACTCTAGTTCTACCTATTATTTTGCTATTCGTTACATTATCCCCCTCTTAAAAATATTCGTCATCGAATGAAACTTTAAACAAATTAAGGGAATGACTCAAGACTAGAATCCAATCACGCATGAAACTTTACAAACAGTGCACAAAACTAGGAGAACTATCAACCACATCATCATCTTAATGGACACAAAAATGTAGAACTACATCTTACAACATCATTTGCATCAAACATCAACATTTTCATTTCATATTTCTCGGAGGAACTATCATCTCCAACTTCACATCAATTCATCTTCTCATCATAAAGAAAATTATACAACTCTTTACAAAATACCAGATAAGCATGCTCAACATTTCAACTCATGAAACACATAGTTAACATATACTAGATACATATCAACATGAGGAATATGTAAATCATAAAAAAAAGTCACTTAAAGCAAAATAAGAATCTTTCAAAACATGCATATTATAGAGATCATGGAAATATCTAAATTACTCATGACTTCTAGACATGGAACATATCCAAAAGGCAACTCTTGGTCTCACTCTTGAATAGGAATAGAAGAAAGGGATGTGATATCAGATTTTTTAATAAAATTGTTATCTAAGCACATGAATCTCCCTCTTGGAGTTCACTCATTTATTAAACCTCAACTACTATTCTATGACAGACCAAAGCATTATCAAGACTTATTAGTAACCTTAAAAAAGTGGAGGTCTAAATTATCATTGTCACGGCCGAGATATCCCGAGATCTCATACCGGGACCAGGACCACAAGTTATCATAAGCTAACCCTGCTGGCATGATCATGAGTATACTAAAAAATATAAACTAATGCGGAAGATAAATCGTACTTTAATTGTAAAGATGGGGAATACCCGTATACTATAGTTGAAATATTTGAAAACAGATGAGTTTAATACAAATAAAATATTAACTCAATGCTAAGTTGAAACTAACTATGTCTTAAATAAGCCTCTAACTGACTAGAAATGTTGGGACAAGCTCCAGCTAAGTCTAGCAAAACGGAAACTAAATGATTAAAAGACTAAAATGAACTCATGACTCCTATCCTCGGAGAATGAGGAGTCACCACTGATTCTGCTGAACTGAAGATCGAGTATCGATCTAAGCGTGATATGGATGCTGAGAACCTGAACCTACATCACGAGAAGATGTAGCGCATGTATGCGTTAGTACTTGAAAGGTACTGAACATGTAGGATAAAGTAAATTTGAAATAATGGATAACTGAACAAGCACAAAAACAAGTGTAATATTCTGAACATGATATACTGAATGAGCTAACTAGATGTATTGACCCAAATTTATAACATGTTAAGGCTGAATACTAACTTAAATGTAAATATGGTCAATGCAATAGAGGTAGACCCTAGTCCAACTAAGTATTATGCTTCTCCAAATGAATTAAGTGATTAACGCATTATGATTTAGTTTTTGTAAATACTTGATAGCTCAAAATTAAACATGCAAACTGAGAATCCAACAATTATTCTTATAATTATGCACTAATAACTGAGGCATTAATCTCATACTGAATAATCTGTCTGGTCCTGTGTATTCAAGAAACTAAGAAATACATTATTAAGGTTTCTGAAATTTATGTGATTAAACTGACTAGAAACTTTACAATCTTATTTAGAACCTATTCTAACTATTCTTATTGGGTCGCTATAATTTTACAAACCCTAGGTCTATTCATGATAAGAGAATCAAGAACTGACTAAAAACTAGGGACCTAATGGGTAAAAGGAACTCACTAGTGAAATCCCATATGGCTGGGTCGAGAATTAGTCAATTTAGCTAAGCTGAATTTTCGGAGACCTGCACTGATAATCTACCGACCTACAGTACGGTTTGTAGATAAAAACTATGGTCCATCGATAGGACCTGCAATTATTTCTTAAAATATGATTTTTTTTCTTTTTTGAGTACAGGGTGTTACAATCATGCTTCAAAACGCTACCAAAGATAACAAAAGTATTTCTAAGGGACAATGAAACTCTAGGACACATATATCAGCCAAGACTCCTTATCATAAAATGAGTCAAAGTGAACTTGTCATCTTTGAGTTAGAGGAGGAATATAATGGACTTGAATGAATTTGGGAACTCTCATTTGCCCTTGGCCTCCCAACTAAGCTTTTTTAACTAATCCCTTTACAAATATCACTCCTCTTACATTTCTCATGGAAGCACTTTTTTTTATTCCTTGTTATTTTCTTAACTTGGTTGCTAAGATCCCATTAGTAACTTCAAAATTAGAGAGATTCTCATATAATCTCTCTTGCTCACAACAACCTTACCAATACCACTCAGGGTCGCACATGCCTAACACAAATAGAGACTAAAATCATCAAACTCACTACACCTATTACGCGACATTGATCAATGCAGCCTAATTCATGACATCAATGACATTCAATTATCTATCTAAGCACATTATCCCCCACATAAGGGTAACCCAAATAAACTTTTTGCAATATCACTTCCTTTAAATTCTAAGGTCGAACAAGTCATCACTTAAACTTTACATTCATCACCAAGATGATTCATCCTAGTATTTTCCAGTTCTACCTATACTTTAAGGGTCTACTCACATAACATCTCTAGGCATCACTTAACACCATTATTTCCCAAATCTTTTCAACAAACCTTAAAACTCCATTATGACCTTCTACCAACATAACACATAGCCATAAAGTAACTCATCCAAACCAAAGATTTCATTCTACCATAACAATTCTTGCGTATCTAGCCACATAACCACAAAAGCATCTCAACTTACCTTTTTTTTCCTCGATTCTTAAAGCATTAGAACCTCAAATAGTCACATCTAGAAGACCATGGGACAATGAATAAGATAGATATCTTAGGGAGTTAAGCTCTATGGCATGGCACAACAATAATGAAGAAAGTGAAACTTTCTAATGTCTTATAGCCTCTTGCTCATAGATCTGTTGCAACTCACACCGATGAACATGACCCTACTAGACGTGGTTGGTGAGACAACAACCCTAAAAACCATTCTGAAAACCTTATTATCTAATACTATGTTTGTCACAACACGAGAGAATACCCTAATCGTAACATGGTGTACTCGACCTCGAAGAGGTCTTATAGATCCTCATAGCATTCATAACATTCGATCATAAGGAAAAATGACAAAGAATTAGAACTTTGTATTTGAAAACCCTTCACTTCAAGAACACGACATTTTGGTAACAAAGACATGGAACCTAAATATAAAGTCATGAACCCTTGCAATCGAAACACTTAACAACTCGACATAACATATTAAAATATACAAGAACCTTCCTAAAAACTTGTGCCCCGGAATCATGAGGACATGCACTTGTTCTGGAGAATCTTCCAAGACCTTGATCTATAGTACTCTCTATCTTGCCGAAACCTAAACACAAAACTTTGTATTAAAAGTAGAAGAAATAATGTTTAGATCAATTAGTACTAAGTATGTGACCATCAAAATATGCTTAGAAGGACATTTCGGTGAAAGTCATACATATGTCATTTTGGGTATAACTTCATGCATAATAGCATATTTATTCCAAAATCTCGCAAAACTAATAAATATACAAATATATCTTCACATTAGGCTATAATTCAACATACAAGCTTTAGAAAATACATATTCATACGTAA